>LPNX010666497.1:399859-434093 GCA_001517045.1 Pseudotsuga menziesii
CAAATGAAGGAGATCAAACACATGTCATAGCAACCAACCATCAAGTGCTAGTACTACATGAATCCAATAAACCTTGATGAGGTTAACTGAAGCTGAACTGACCATCAGAAGTTGGTGAAGGCACCTAGTTCACTCCAGTTCATTAAATAATAATAAAATAATCAATAAATAATGATTAAATAATATATTTAATGCATGGAGGCGCCTTAAATGACTGTAACTGATTGGTTGAACTGAAAGTAACCCCCAGTTAGTAATTAGGTGCATGAATGTCACCCAGATCACCCCTGGAGTGCTCCAGTTAGCCTCCTTGACTGTAGGAAAGGCTAAGTTAGCCTCCTTGACTGTAGGTAGGCATGGGAGTGACTGGGATGATGGTAATTAATGCTCCTTGATGTCAATAAAACTTAGGATAGTGGTTTAACTAGGCCAATTTGACTGAAAGAGTGTGTATGATGGTAGATGTCTCCAACAATCCTTAGATCCACAGCTCATCCAATCCTTGCTACCTGAAAGCTAAACACACAGTCCTGCACAAAACCTCATGAGATATGGATATATATATGAAAAAGAAACAAGAATTACATGCAAATTAACTTATTAAACATGTATAATCAAGATCTTCTAACATATATTCTATGAGATATAAAAAAAACAAGTAACCTTACTTGCCCAACTATAATCCTATTGATTTAGCTGACTCGTTCAAGCCGGACAGGGTTCAAATGTAGAAATTGAGAGAAAAGCTGGCAACATCAATAGCCGTACGACAATGCTTAATCCACACATATGAGAGCATTACACCATTTGGCCTCCAAATCTTCTTTATTTCAACAATCGAAAGATTACAATAGTATTACAATGGCAAGCTCTTCAGTCCAGCTCTAACTCCTTGGAAGAGGCTATTGTTCTTGGATATATACAAAAACTAAGAGATCCAGCCCAGGGGGGGTGCAAATCCCAAGGATATAAACCAAATATGCTGATGAAGAGTCCATCAATGCCTGATCTGTGTCTAACTGAGCCAGATCTGTGTCTCACTGAGTGCAATTGTCAATCGGAGAGCTGATCTGACTGACACCTCAACCTGCTGACTGAAGCATCCACCAAAACTCATCCAGATGAGCCAAAACGTGTTGAGGAGAGTGGGAGGGAAAAATCCCGCATAAAGGATGCTGAAGATCAACTCTGGATCTGATTTGTCAGATCCAATGAATTTGCTTTAGATTTGACTGATTTCAATCAAATCGGCTAAGAATCCATTGATCTATGATTTTGGATTTGCTCCATTATTCATCAATTTATTAATTAAAATCATCAATAATTGATTTTTGGGGCTTTCTGACCTAAGTGATGGAAAATCACTCAAAACTAGGAAATAGTGGGTCCATGTGTGTACATGGTGCTCTTAGCTTGAAAATGAGCACCTACATGACTAAAACTGATTCTTTGGCCCACATTTATTACATAATCAAATTTTCCAATTAAACTATTAAAAAATAGCCTAAGTTTTGGAAAAATTAAATTTTAATAAAAACACACTGAAAAAATTAAAAAATTGAAAAATTGAAAAAACCTAGGGGGACTTAGACATGTTCATATGACTCGACCATGATGTCTAGCATGTTTATACATTGACACATAGACTCTAATAATCTCAATAGGCCTAAATTCCAAGCTAAACACCCCAACTTTAGAGGTATGGAGTGAAAAGCTCAGAAATTATCAGTCGTTTATTCAACAGCCAATAATAACCAAGGGAAAAAACACTCTGGGCTAATCAGATTAACAAATAAAGTCTAAGAGACCGAGTCTTTTACAGACACTATCATGTTAGAACATTTATTACAATTCCCCCATGGGGTATGAACATGTGATATAGTACAACAAGCACTTCCCAGAAGTACTCCCACAGGTCTTTTGAAGTCCGAACAAGTTAACCTTGTCCGGTTCACCAGGCTCACTTGATAAAAAACCACTAAGTACAACTTAGGTGGTAATAGGACACATGTACCTATTCCTAGAGTGTGGGGAACACTAATTGAGTCTAACTTCGAGTGAATGCATTTGCATGCATCAGTTTAGGTGCCTCCTAGACCAATCCCTACAATTTAGGAGCCACTAGGATTTTCGACACCAACCTCCTTCAGCTGAGTTCAGTTGGTGACTAGTTATGAGTCAGATACATTTAGTTAGAACTAGTCATTGATTAACTTAATGTATGAAAGAACCCTTTCTCACCTACCACTTCAGTTTGACTATTTTAACTGATTCTAACTGATTGAGCCACTAATTTAGACAACTTGAGCTAACTTGTTAGGCTCCCATAGTGATTTAGATTTGTCCAGTTATCCATACAGCTAGAGTGAGTCAATAATTTGTAATTTCCTCTTATGTATTGGAATTTTATGGTTATTAATACCATTGTATCCATTTACTTTTTTAATTAATGAAAGCATTATACAGCCGCAACCCATTTTTTGCACTGTTTCATGTCAATTCTAAGTAAATTGCTTCCGATATCTATTTGTGAGTTTTGTCTTGGTTCATACATTCTTGTGAGATCAATTTTTATATGGTATCATAGCCTTGGTAGGATAAGGAAATCCTTATTCTATAGATTTGATGTTGGATCAATGAAGCAATTTGATAAAAAAAACTCAAAAACAATTCTAGCTCTGCACCAGAAGCGGAGAGTTTACCACATAATTCCTAGGCAAATAAATTGTTGATCAAGCTTGCTCGATTAACTAATTTGGGTGTTAAGAAAAATACAAAAGGTGTAGGATTTTTGACCTTACTTCATTTTTTTGTGTAATTGTAGGTACAATTTTAGATGGATTCGAAATTATCAGTTCCTCTTCTTACTCCATCTATAAGATATTCAGAATGGAAGTTGAAGAGGATTGCATCTCTAAAGAGACAATATCTCTATGAGGTGTCTATTGGAATTGATAAAGAGTCTTATGATAATGAGAATGATTGGCTAAATGAAAGGGATGGAGCCTTTGGAACGGTATGTATGGCACTTTCTCCAAGCTTGTGCTACCTCATTAAATCTATTGAATACACAAAGAATATCTTAACAAAATTGGATAGAACCTTAGCAATGCACAATGAGGATAATTATAGCACTTTGGAGATCACATCCAGAACCACACAATTTCTTAATTCAAAATTATTGGCCTCTACTCTCTCTTATGAAGTTGTTTAAAATGAAGAAGTAGCAGAATCTTCTACACGTTCAATTCGAATTGAAGAAAGTCTCCTTGCAGTGACTCCTTCTACTGCTCCTTTGGAATTTTATGAGATATATAATATCTCATATTATCATATGGATAATCCAAAATAAGACATTCAAATATCGTATATTGAATAAAAACTATGTTGCACTTGTATGCAAACATTCTCTAGTCATTCTCCTTTAAATTTTGTTAAAAATTATCCAGTGATTGCTTTCGAAAGTGAAGAGGAATTCGATTTATCTCCCTCTAATGTTGTTGTCTGTGTGATGATAAGTAATACCTTGTATATTTTGGAAATAATATCATATTGTAGGAGCGACCCACTCATTTTCCTTGATCTAGATCTTCCAGCAAATTCCTACAGGATCGCATAAACAAATATTCAGAATTTTGAAGAAGGAGAAAATTGTGCATCTACCATTTCGGTGGACCACACTTTGAATCTGATATTAACCTATTTAGATATGATATGATATTATTTTGTTCTGATATTATATTATTTGGTTTGAATTTTAAGTTCCAAGATCTTTCATTCATTCTTGTATATGCTCTCACCAATTATGGTGTGAAAAATCAAGTACCACAAGTCTTCTTCAAATTTGCTGCTAGGGATTTAATTTTAGTATCCTCTTATGAGGTTTATGATATTGTATTTTGTGAATCATTGATTATTTCTGAAGCTATGCCATATTATTTATCTCAATAATTCACTCTTCATAGTCCCAGATCTTCTGTACCTTTGATCACATACTCATTTCCTCACTGAACTAGTAAAGAGGGAGACATTCTGCATCCACCTGGACACTTGCTCCTAACACTTGGAGCTGATATTAACTCACATTTTTTTTTGTTCAAGGCTGAAATATATCAGTTACTTGGGTTTTCCTCACGTGGTTCAAATTATCAAGCACTTTTTCTCTCTCATTAGTTGATTTCAGTTTCTTTACATGGGTTGCATTTTCATCCAACAGTTGTCTATATTTCTAATTTAGTTGAGCACATTCTTCTGCTTCCAAATAGGAATATTCTTCCAGACATAATCATTAATATTCAATGGATAATTTCAAAATACAGGCCCCAGGATACCTGTGCATAGAAGAACAAGCTTGAATCTTGATTTTATGTGTTTAGTTTGTGTGGGGGTATTTTTTCCATGAGGGTTTTCCATGTTTCATTGTTTGTATTAAGAATTTAATTTTAGATGTAATGGGTGGCATATGTCCTTAGTTACCAGGACCCACAAATTTTCCAAGTTAGCATTCAGGGGGGCTATTAGGATTATAATCCTCCCTTGTCTAAATTGGTCAATTATGCCTAGATTAGGAGTCTTTTTAGTCATTATTGAGTCACTAGTTCCATTCGGTCCACATGGCCTAATTGGGACACATGTAATAGTTACTCGAGTGTAGGGAGAAAAAATTGCGGATAAATTCCATTGACTGCACTTGCATGCATCATTTTAGGAGCCTCATACACCCATCTCTACAGTTTAGGAGCTACTAGGAGTGCCGACACCAACCTCCTTCAGTTGAGTTCAGTTGGTGACTAGTTATAAGTCAATTACATTCAATTGCATTCAGTTATAGTCACTTAAATTCAGTTAGCGGAAGTCATTGATTAACTGCATGTGGGAAGGAACCCTTTCTCACCTACCACTTTAGTTAGACTATTTTAACTAATTCTAACTGTTTGAGCCATTGATTTAGACAACTGGAGATAACTAGTTAGGATCTGTCAGTGATTTAGACATGTCCATTTATCCATACAGTTAGAATGAGTCAATCAATTCGAATTTCCTCTCATGTATTCAAATTTTCTGGTTATTAATACCATCGCATTACATTGTAAATAGAATCCATATTGTATCCATTTACCTTTTTTATTAATGAAAGAATTATACAACTGAAACCCATTTTTTGCATTGTTTCATGTCAATTATGAGTAAATTGCATGTGATATGTATTTATAATATTTTTCTTGGTTCATATATTCCTATGTGCTTAATTTTTATACTTATGATGTCATTCTGATGTTCAAAGGGAGAATCCAGTCGACCTACCTATCATTGATGAACTAGCTCAACTGGTTGATGAACCTCCTTCAAACATGAGGTCACCATGGTGCCTGGATGTATTGAAATATGTTGAGAAGCATAGAGAACCAGTAGGCACTTCCATAGAGCACAGACATCTTCATAAGTATTTGGAATATGTTTCATTGATGAGTAACACTAGTGACTCAGAGCCTTCATCATATGAAGAGGATACACGATAGCAAGTGTGGAAAGATGCTATGACAAAGGATGTCATTCTATTCTAGAGAATGATTTTTGGGATATTATTCCCAAACCTGAGAGGAAGTCAGTTGTAACTTCTAAATGAATTTAAAAGATAAAAAATGTTGCATATGGAAGTGTGGACAAGTACAAATCTAGGTTTTTTTACCATGGATTTTATCAGAAAGAGGGCATTTATTATGAGGAGAATTTTACTCTAGTGTCCACGTGTACTACTATTAGATCAAATATTTCACTTCCATCTATATTAGGATTCAAGCTTCACCATATTGATGTGAATAATTTCTTCCTCAATGGTAAGGTTGAGTAAGAGGATTACATTGAGTAACCTAAGGGTTTTTTGATACATGGGAAGGAGTCCCATGTGTGCAAGTTGAAGAAACCTATCTCTAGCTTAAAACAAGATCCTCAATATTGGTATGTAAGAATAGACAATTATCTTCAGAAATTGGGTTTCTTGAAGAGTGATGTAGATTAAAACTTATAATTCAAAGTAGTGGAGAACCAACCTATGATACTAGTCCTATAACTGGATGATATTTTTCTCACTTGACAAAAAATACTAATTAATGAGTCTCAGAGGGAGCTTACCTCAAGTTTGAGATGAAATAATTAGGTCTTATGCACTACTTCCTATTCCTTGAGATTTGGCAAAGGAATGATGAGATATTTCTATATCAAGGGATGTACACCATGGACATCTTCCATAGATTTGGAATGGTAGATTGTAAATCCATAAATACACCAATGGATTCCAATTTGTGGAAACTCCATGATACTAAGACTTAATTGGATTGAGTGGAGTCCACATTTCACAAAAAGTCGATTGGATCGTTGATGTACCTGATACATTCGAGGCCATACATTTGCTATGTAGTTAGAATATTGAGTATGTTCATGAATCATCCTAGACATGGTAAATAGGTTGTAGGTAAGCATATTTTTAGATGCCTCAATGGTACAATTTCTTATGGACTCAGTTATTCCTCCAATGGAGGAGTGTTATTGCTTGGATATATTGATTCTGATTGGGTTTAAAGCATTGTTGATCATAAGATAACTTCCAAGTATTGTTTGAGCTTGGGTTCTCCTAATATTTCATGCTCTAGAAGAAATCAAGGTTCTGTTTCCCATAGTACAACAGAAGTTGAGTACATTGCTACCAATACTGCTTGCAAACAAGCAGTGTGTGTGAAATCTACTTGGAGGATTGTTCCGAGTAAAGATAGAGCCTAGAATGATGAAGTCTAACAACCAGAGTTGTAGAAATATTTCTAAGAATCCAATGTTTCATGACAAGTTGAAACACATAGAAATCAATTATCGCTTCATTCAAGACATGTTCTTGAAAGGTATTGTAAAAATTCAGTATCAAATTGAAGACATGATGACAAAGACTCTATATCTGATGAAGTTCAAACACTTCTGAGATATGCTTGGTATGGAAGAGAATGTAGCCCTCACTGAGAGGGAATGTTAAATTTATAGCATCATGAACTATTCTCCATGAGATTTCTGTTGTATAAAGTCCATTAATTATGTTCTATTAAGTTCAAAAACCTCTTCATGAGAGTTGTGTTGTATCATGTCTAGAATTTATGTTTTATTATGTTCATCTACTTATGTTGTATTAAGTTAAGAGCTTATGTTGTATCAAGCTAGGTTGTTAAGGGTATGAGAGATTCTTGTACAATGATCTTATGTTGTATTAAGATAAGGATCTTATGTTGTATTAAAATAAGGACCTTGTGTTGTATCAAGTCTAGAAATTATGTTGTATTAAGTTCATGAGTATTGTGTTCTATGAATACTAGTCTTGTATCAAGACCATATCACTTTTGTTGTATTAAGTCATTAGGATCTAAGATGTGATGTATGGATAGTCATGGTCACCAGGTGCTTTAAGTCTCATTTAGGGATAAGCTACCCCTAGAGTGATTTAATTTAGAATATTATTATATGACTTGAGGTAATACATATGATCATAGATTGGAAACAATTCCTCTAAGTATGATATGATGAAGATGATTAATTAATTAAACACACATGGACAATGCATAATTAATTAATTATAAGTGAGATGAGAAGATAGATAGAGTGAAGATATGAATTTCTGATATCATGCCTTCAGTGAACTCAAATTGACCAATTAAGTCCTAAGTCATGGAAAAAAAAATTCAGCTAATTAAGGAATCTAATCCTTGATTTATGCAAAGTGTTTGTTGAAGATGACACAAATTGTGCAGCACTAAAGACATTCAAATAAACTCCTAACTAATGGTCAAGCAATTAGTTAATCAATTAACATTCAGTTATTCTCAATTCAAATTTTTTTAGTTCAATTACTTTCATTTCAACTAAGTTCATTTCAATTACATTCAGTTTTGTTCATTTCAACTTAGTTCAGTTCAGATACATTAAGTTAGAAGCAGTTAACACAAGTGAATTAATGGAGGTATCATAAATTAAGTGTGGGAGATAATTACAAGGTGAAAACTTGGAACCAATTCAATAAAAGAGCAACAGGTAATGTGTTGACAATGCAAATAGTGTCTATAGTGTTCACAGTGCCCAAAATGCATGCAACCATTCACTACCTTCATTGCATGAATTAATAATCATGTTACTAAAGTAGTATGCACATGGCAAGGCTATGGAAATATTCTGAATGATCTCTATTCTCTATTGATTTTTATATATCTCTTATCAAGAAATATGCAAGTGTTGTAAAATAATTTTGTTCCATTATCTATCATACTCAAAGGATTGGTTGTTGGATTTTTCATCCTACGGATCCAAGATACATCATGTGTCTTATGGATTGAATAATTTGTTTGTTTGAATTGTTTTATAAGAGCTACATGCACTATATTTTTTTATAAAAAGTTTGAAAGTTCAAGTACATTCATATTTGATCAAACATTGGCATCTTGAATCCATACTATAGTAAGGGATTTTGAACTTATAGAATTTTCTCAAAATTTCACACATGCCTAAATCCATGTTGAAATAATGTAACTTTGAAGAATATTCTACTTGTACTTCACATTGTTATTATTCCTCCTTCGGGATATGTTACTAATGTAAAAGGTCATGTAAAAGTCATGAGGTGAACCTTAATTTGTAATTCAGGTCAATAGCACCGAGAAGCACTACATAGAGATCGTGACCATGCTCTAGATACTCATACCAAAAGAAGAAAAGGAAAGATTCGTTTCAAAAAGGAAACTCATAAACGGTCTTATCCTCCTAAGAAGTTAATATTTCTCCACTTATCAATGTTACCATTGTGATAAGATAGGACACATTTCAAGAAATTGTCCAACAAATAAAGAAGAATATAAGAGGAATAATAACTAAAGACATCATGCTAACTTATAATAATAAGAAGAATAATAACCTCTCGGGATGTTACAAAAAGAAGAAGTTGAAGAATATGTTCTCTAGAATATGTATATGTCACTAGAGAGTGGCATGTATGAAGTGAGAGGCCACTCATAAGAAGCCGTGATCCATGATCAATATATTCCTATGCACTTATGGGATGGAGTAGCAAGGACAACATTATATGCCCAAAATAGAATACCCCATAGTGCACTTGGATTCAAGACCCCTGAATGAATGTTTATAGGCAAGAAATCAGATTAAGTGACCTCAACATATTTGGTTGGTCAACATCCAATTTTTTTTCATATACCAAAAGAGAAAAGAATCAAGTTGGATCATTTTGGAAAGAAAGGAATATTTGTTGGGTACTGTGAAGCATCCAATTCCTTCATAATCTATATACCATGTTCCCATCATATGGAAATTAGTAGGGATGAAATTTTTTATGAAGATGCAAATATCAAAGAAGTTTAGAAAGTGCCAATCTGAAGAAACATATGAAGAAGTTGTAGCTCCTAGATATGTAGAACCAATGAAAGAAGTTGCACCTTATCATGATGATGATATTTTGAAAGAAAATGATATGTTGAAGCCCCAATAACCTCCCAACATGAATATCTCCCATAAGATAAATCTATCTTTGGCTCATGATATTATTTAAGAAGTAGAAAGTTTTGGTGCTCTAGAAGGCTCCATGAGGTAGAGAAAAAAGCCAAAACCATTTCCTAGTTATGTGGCTTTGATGTGTGGTCTTATAGACAAAGAACCTACTCATTTTGAAGTAGTTGTTCAAAATAAAGAATGGGGAGAAGCTATTATGGAAGAATACCAAACCATAATGAAGAATGATGTGTGGTAATTAGTTCCCAAGCTAGAAGGAATAAATGTGGTATCTTCCAAATGGATCTACACGATAAAACATATAACCAATAGAATTATTGAGAAGTACAAATACATATTTGTGTCCCATGGATTCTCTAAAAAATAAAGGAATCAATTATGAAGAGACATTTTCTCCTATAGAAATGTACACTTATATTAGAACCATCATGGCACTAGTGGCCAAGACATAATCGAAGTTACACTAGATGGATGCGAAAACAACCTTCCTAAATGGTGTCATTGAAGAATAAGTGTGCATAGAACAACCACAAGGTTTTGAAGTTGAATATAGAATAACTCATGTTTGTAGATTGAGGAAGGCTCTATATAGACTAAAGAAAGATCCAAAATATTGGTATGGAAGAATTGATAGGTTTCTGACTAGCTTGGTATTTACCAAAAGTAAGGATGATCCTAACCTTTACTTAAAGATTATGGATGATGAACCTATCATATTATTGTTGTATGTGGATGACTTATTCCTGACGAGTAAGGACAAGCAAATCTCAGAGTGTAAGAAGAAGCTCGCAACAAAATTTGAGATGAAAGACCTTGGATTGATGTATTATTTTCTAGCTCTTGAGGAATGTCAAAGCCCAGAAGTAATATTCCTTAACCAAGGGAAATATAAATTGGAAATCTTGAAAAGGTTTTACATTTTGGAATGTAAATCCATGGACACACCCATGGATACATACTTGAAGTTTTTGGTTGATGCTTCATCATAATTAGTGGATGTGACATAATATAGACAGATCATTGGTTGATTGATGTATTTGATGAATACTGAGCTAGATATATGCTTTTCTATAAAAAAAATTGACTCAGTACCTAGTTGATCCCATACATGTTCCCTTGGTTGTTGCAAAGCATGTGATGAGGTACCTAAAAGGTATGCTAGACTATGGTCTCAGTTATACTAGAAGTCATGACTTCAGATGGTAGGTTATACAGATTCAAATTGGGTAGGAAGTGTCTTAGATAGAAAGAGCACTTCAGAAGGATGTTTCAGTATGGCGTCATCCATGATCTTATGGCTAAGTAAGACATGGTCCAAGTTTCTCTCAACATTGTAGAAGTGAAATACATTGTAGCTTGTTTTCCCAGTTGTGAATCTATATGGTTTCAAAAGTTGTTTTCAGATCTATTTGATATGGAGATGAATGCTACCGTGACTCTATGTGATAACCAAAGCTACTTGAATATGACAGAGAACCTTGTGTTCTACGATAAGATGAAGAACATAGAAATACAGTACTTCTACATTCGGTACCTGGTGCAGAAGGAAGCTATAAAACTCCAATATGTGGGAACATATGAAAAGGTTGTAGGTGTGTTGACTATACCTCTATCTCGTGCGAACTTTGAACACTTATTATACAAGCTTGGTATTGTTCATAAGGAATTCCCTCGAAACAGGACTAGTATTGATATTATGAATTATTGATCACAGAAGCTAGCTCAGTTTGGATTGATCATACTTAGATTTGATCCTATAATTATGAAAGGAAATATCATCTTAAATTTTTATCTTGATGGAGTTGATCCTGTAATTATGAAATAAGGTATCGTCCAAGATGTGGATGTTGGGAATGATCATCCTTAGACTTGATACCATAATTATAAAAGGAAGGATCATCTTAAATTTTGATATTGATTGACTTGATCCAATAATTTTGAAAAGGAAGGATCATCCAAGATATAGATGTTAGGATTAATAATCCGTAGAATTGATCCTATAATTCTAAATGGAAGAATCATATTAAATATTGATGTGGAAGGACTCATCATAATTATACTTGAGCTCGTAATTCTTAAAGGAAGAATCGTATTAAATGTTGGTGTGTAAGGACTAATCATCCTTAGACTTGATCATGTAATTCTGAAAGGAAGGATCATCCAATATATAGATGTTAGGACTAATCATCCTTATACTTGATCCCATAATTCTGAAAGGAAAGATTGTATTAAACATTGATGTTGCAGGACTAATCATCCTTAGACTTGATCTCGTAATTCTGAGAGGAAGGATCATCTTAAATATTAATGTGGAAGGACCAAGATACTTATAATTTATCTCATAATTATGACAGAAAGTATTGTATTAAATACTGATGAGTAATGGACTTGATCCCATATTTTCAAAAAGAATGATCATCAGGAATGTGTGTAATGGACTTGATCCAATAATTCTGAAAGGAAATATCATCCAGAATGTTAGTAGTGGACTTGATACCGTAATTATGAAAGGAAGGATTATTAGTATTTTGATTATCCTCCCTTGTCCATACTTAGTCTATTAGATTATATTTTCCTATCTTACGAGTCATTAATTAATATTGGGTCCACTTGTACCATTAGGCCCAATTGGGATCTTAGTGGCACAAGTACCAGTCACTAGAGTGTGGGGAACACATATAGAGGTTAACTACAAATGAACGCATGTTCATGCATTGGTTTGTGTGCCTCTGAGACCAATATATACAATTTAGGATCCAATTGGAAGGCCACCACCAACCTCCTTTAGTTGTTGGTAGTTGGTAACTAGTTAAGGTAAGTTATGCTTTAGTTACATTCAGTTAGATGTCCTCTAGTTCAGTTATTGATAGTCTTGCATGGTTGCATGGTTTTAGGCTCCTATTCTCACCTACCTCATTAGTTTAATTGGTTTAATTGATTGAGAGAATGAATTAGACATCTATATTTCAACTCATGAGCTCTGATACTGATTTAGACACTTCTAGTTATCCAGTCAGTCAGATTGAGTTGGTAGTTTTGAATCATATCCCCATGGTTCAAATTCTCCTTTATGTAACATTTTTTTATACTGTTGGGATTAATGAAGATAATAATGTAATTATATTGAGCAATACTTGTCAGTTTTCTGTGAAATTTGTCTTTTATAGTGTGTATTTTTCATTCCATTCCACTTCACAATAATACAATTCAATTGCACTCATTGTCTATAAATCAATGACACAATTATTCAAACATGGTATCCAATCCTATTTAGGTATACATCAAGTCTGTCCAATCTGCATTGTACACCAAAATAAGTTGGGTTTCCACATAATTCCTACAACATGTGCATTGCTAAATCTGGATTCATCCATATAAGTCTTTGTAGGCATCACATACCATGAGAAAGTGTACATGTCGAGATGGAAGGACTGATTCTGACATAAGTGCGATTGTTTTTTTTTTGACAGTATTCCTTACAGGTGCTATGTATATTAATTGAATAAATTGACTTTTCAGAAGGAATAATTGATGGATTCTACTGCTCTTGTACCCAAGATCCTTAGACCCCTCAACTATGCTGATTGGAAAGAAGATATGCAGGTCTCCTTTCACAAGCTTGTCCTGTTTAGTATGAAAATGGGTAGAGAGACAAAACCTCATCATCCTACTAAGAAAAATAAGTTCATGAACTGATCGGATGAAGCATTTGGATTCCTTTCCACTCACATCCCCAGGGATCTCCTCTTTCATCTAGAGGGATTCAATACTCCTAAAAATTATTAGTAGAAGCTCAAATTATTTTTTTGGAAAACAAGATGAGCTTTGGGGGAACATCTTGGAGAACAAACTAATAGCATTGTAGCCCAATAGTTTCAAAACTATCCAACATTTGTTTCACAAATTTCAAGTCTCTAGCACTACAATGTAAGCAATGCGAAATAGAGAGGAAGGATGAGAATCTTGTGCTCTTTATGCTCAATAAACTTGGTTCTAAGTAATTTTTCTTCATCACTGCCTTTCATTCCAGAAGAGATTCCATACCCATTCGAAATATGCCTTCACTTGATGGATTTGCTGAGACTTTAATATAGGAGTAGTATAAGTTGGTCAAAATGGGAGTGATCCAAAATTCCAAGAACCAAGCTCTTCTTATGTCAGACTCAACCAATGCGCAAGCTAAAGGGAAGCACAAGGGGAAGTAGCCTAAAGTATATGATTTGAAGAAAAAAGAGAATTAAAATTCTTCTAAAGGAGCTTCGGGATCGAAGAGAATGAAAAAGTTTGGAAATACTAAGAGTCCTTATTGTTTGAGAGGTTTTCATCTTGAAAGTCATTGTGTGAAGAAGCAGATCGACCAATTGTCCTCCCTCCTTAGACATAACCATATTTCTCTTCCACAAACAGTAAATATTTCTGATGCTCAAAAAATGACAAAATATCAAGAGAGGTTCCATGCCTTGAAGGTTGGCCTCACTCATTTGAAATATTACTTGATAGATTATGGAGCATACAACCACATAGTTGCCTCCAAGGAATCTTTCACCACTCTCAATATCACAGGAAGGCCTACTATTCATATGGGTTATGACTGTCATATCCTAGTAGTAGGAAGAGATTCCATTAAAATCTAGCATGATGAGTTCAAGGATGTTCTCTATGTTCCCTCTCTTGCAACAAATGTGTTCTCTGTATATTAGATGACTCACACCGGCACACCAAAGAAAGTTTTGTTTTTCCCTCACTTAGTAGAGATCACAAAAATCTCAACTGGGAAGACTATACAGAAAGGAATTGTAGACTGTGCCTCGAATGCATATGAATTCTCTCATTTTATGCCATATCGATATCCAATGCAACCATAGCTTATATTCAAAGAAAATAAATGTATCAAAACTCCTTTACATCCTATTGCAGATACATATTTATTATCTAACATTTCATATTCAGATTCATTTTCAGAAGAAGAGGAAGACCAACATGATTTTGATATTGAGTTTACACCTCAAAGAGATCTAGATCTGGATACAACATCCACTTCATCTCAGTATCCTGAATGGGCTCAACAAATCATTAAAGCAGTTGGGGATGGTGTTCAGAATTCAGATGGTAAGAGAAGAACGAGGTCCTAGTATCAGAAAAATAATGTTGCACTATCCCACATAGATCCACTTCTCCTTGAGAGGTTCTTCATGATATTAGGGTCATATCCTCAAACATTCAAGGAATTTTTCCATGATCCTATATGGAAGGCAGCTATGGATGATGATTTTGATTCACTATATGATAATTAAAATTCAAAATTTGTCTCCATACCTCCAGGGAGGAAACTTGTTCAGTGCAAATGGGTCTACAATACAAAAAGACAAAGATAGCCTCTTATGGAACCAAAACCAAGTACAAGGATAATTTGGTGGCCAAAGGATAATCACAAGCTCAAGGATTGGACTACAATGAGATATTCTCTCCAGTAGTAAGAATGGATTCCATCATACTTGTATGGGTAGTTGCAGCTTCTAAGAGATGGGAGGTAAATCACATGGATGTTAAATGCGCCTTCCTACATGGTGACTTGAAGGAATATATTTACGTGAAAGAACCTAAGGGGTATATTGAGGATCCTTCCTTAATTTTCAGATTGAGGAAATCAATTCATTGAATCAAACAAGCCCCAAGGGCTTGGTATTCCAAAATGGATTCCTTCCTCATGCAATAGAAATTTGAAATATGAAAATCAGATTATAATGTTTACATGCAAAAGAAAGAGGGATCCTTTCTATTGATTGTGTTGTATGCTTATGATTTTCTCAATTCTAGCAACTCTGCTACTGGATTAGGAAGCATCAAGTCAGCTCTGAACAAAGCATTCACTATGACTGATCTAGGACTAATAAGTCAATTCATAGGTATTGAAGTAAGTCAAAAGACTTTAGGAATCATGATCTCACAGTCCAGATAAGCATTAGACATGCTCAGAATATTCCACATGGAATAATTCAAGGAAACCCCTTTTCCTTTTCTATCTAGCATCAGGCTAGAGGAAGGTGGCTCTACACCATTGGTAGATAGCACTCTTTATAGATAGCTAATTGGGAGCCTTCTATATCTCACACATTTGAGACCAGACATGTCTTCTGCTATGAGTGTTTCTTCCATGTGCATGCACGAGCCACATCAGCTGCATTGGAAGGTGAAGAAGCATATCTTGCACTCTGTGCAGGGTACTAGAGATTATGGCATTCTCTATGCAGCTGTTGCATAACTTGATCTCATAAAATTCACAAATTCAAAGTGGGAAGGAGATGGGAATGATGGAAAATACACTTGAGGATTTGTGTTTATGATTGGATCTCAGCCAATTTATTGGTATAGCAAGAAGCAAGCAACAATTGCACTCTCTTCAGCAAAAGAAGAGTATAGGGGAGCTATGAATGCAACTATTTAGGTAGTTTGGTTGTGTGGCGTCTTAATAGAAATTGAGATTCACACTTCACCTTCAATGGAAATTTATTTTTAGAACCAGAGCATAAAAATTTCCTATGGTCCAGTTCAGAAGCAAAGGACGAAGCACATTGAGGTTCACATGCATTATATTCCAGAACTAGTGCATCACAAAACCATCACACTGCATTATTGTCCTACAAAGGATCAGATTACAGACATATTCACAATATTGCTCCATGTTCTTCATAGAAAAGAGATTTTTCTTTCTCGTATATCTTTTAAGTGTAAAGTATTGATTCATAGTTCATGTTCCTGTTTATTTTTTTAGGGGGGGGGGGGGGGGNCTTTCCATTGTAATGGGTGACTTTAAGCCTTTTTTATAGGGCCCATAGTTGTCAAAGTTAGGATTAAGGGGGTTGTTAGGATTTATAATCTTCCCTTATCCATACTTAGTCTACTGGATTATATTTTCCTAACATAGGGGCCATTAACAAATATTGGGTCCACTAGTACCATTGGGTCCACTTGGGCTATTGTTTCCACCACTACCAGTCAATAGAGTGTGGGGAACACATATAGTGGTTAATATCAACTGATTCCATGTTCATGCATTAGTTTATGTGCCTCTGAGACAAATCCGTAGAATTTAGGATCCAGTGGGAGTGCCACCACCAACCTCCTTCAGTTGTTGGTATTTAGTAACTAGTTAACATAAGTTATGCTCCAGTTACCTTCAGTTAGATGTTCTCCAGTTAAGTTAGCATGAATGTTATATGGATGCATGGGGTTAGGTTCCTATTCTCACCTACATAATTAGCTTAACTACTTTAACTGATTGAGAGATTGAATTACACATCTAGAGTTATACTAGTGAGCTCCGATAGTGATTTAGACACTTCTACTTACCTAGTCAATCCGATTGAGTTGGTAGATTCAAATAATATCCGCAAGATTCAAATTATCCTTTATGTAACATGGTTGTATACTGCTGGTGTTAATGAAGATAATACCATAATTATAATGAGCAATACTTATCAATTTTCCATGAAATTTTTCTTGTTAAGTGTGTATTTTTCATTCCATTCCACTGCAAAATAATACAATTCAATTGCACTCATTTACTTTAAATTAATGACACGGTTATTAAAACATGGTATCAGAGCCTATTCAGGCATAAAAAAAGTCTATCCAATCTCCATTGTACACCAGAAGTAGTTGGCTATCCACATAAGTCCTGCAAACTATGCATTGCTAGCTCTATATTCATCCAAAAAGGTCTCTGTAGGCATGACATACCCTGAGAAAGTGTACATGTCGATATGGAAGGATTTATTATGACATAAGTGTGAATTGTTTTTTATTTTACAGTATTCCTTATAGGTGCTATCTATCTTAATTGAATAAACTGACTATTAAGAAGGACAAATTGATGGATTATACTATTCTTGCAATTTCGAGAAGAATAATCATCCATAATGTTAGTAGAGGACTTGATCCTGCAATTTTGAAAGGAAGAATCATACAGGATTTCATTGGTGGACTTGATCCTGTAATTACGAAAGGAATGATTGTCCTGTTTTTGTATGTGTTAGATATGACTAGTATTGGTAGTTATAAAAATAATTGGTCCTGTAATTTTGAAAGGAAGGATTGTCTAAGTACTAGAGATGTGTTTTCCATGATCCCGTAATTCTAAAAGGAATGATCATGCTGGTTTTTTGTTATAACATCCATAGATGATGTTACTCCATCCTTGATTTGTTGATGACGATGTCACATTTTATTGTTATTCTAGCTGTATACTAATGAATAAGCCTTGTTTTTTCAATGCTAGTGATGTATCAATTTTTATGCAGATGATGATGTTCCATATTGTAGGTGATGAGTCCCTAGTCCCATGCTACATATGATGATTCAGTTTCATGTTGTATACGATGATGTTCCAATAGATGATGATGATGCTCTAGCTCCATGCTGTAGATGACAATGCTCTAGCTGCATGCTGGTGATAATGTTCCTGCAAAAGATGATGCCCCAATTCCATACTACAGATGATGATACTTCAGTTGTCACCTGAAAATGTTGACGATGATACTTCAAATCTTTAATGAATATGTTGATGATGATACTTCAGATCTTCATTGAATTTGTTGACACTCCAGCTCTGCATTGAAGATGATGATGTTGTTCAAAACTTTTGATGATCTATAGATGTACCAAAAAAAGTTCCAAATGATGATTTTGATGATTTTTCCTCTCTCTCTTTCCTTTCAATGATGTTGTGTCAATCCACACCAGTTGTTTTCGTTGTCAGTAGAATACCCTTATTATTAAGGGGAGTGTTGAAATAATTTAATTTTTAAAAATATTATATTTGTACTTCACACTATTATTATCCCTCCGTCAGGAGATGTTACTCATGTAAAAGGTCATATAAAATTCATGAAGTAAACCCTCAGTTGTAAGTCAGGTCAATAACACCAAGAAAAGAATAATATAATTAGTATTTTGACATTTACCCAGGTAGGTCATCCCTATTAGTTAGATATGTCAGCCAATTTAGGATAAGAATTAGTTGGGAAGTTTAGTATAAATAGGGAGGCTCCCTCCCTCATTTGTACATACTCACACACACTTATGTTGCGCAGTAGAGAGAAAGAAGGAGGGATAAAGAAGAAGGAGGACTAGTGTCTTTGGTGTTTTGGATCTTATGCTTGGGGTTCGTTATCACTATCTATGAGACATTGTTATTTGGTCATTTTATATTGGTAGTATATATTCAAAAAAAAATTGCTAGGTTTTTCCTAGGATAAATTTTCGTCTACCTTGTGATTGTGTTTCTTTCATTGATTCTCTTTATGATGTTATTATGAAAATTTATTAAATGCTAATCAAGTTAGGACTTAAGATTTGGAAGCATATAATATTTAACACTCCACATATGTGAGAAATGAGAGATGAATATGTATCCACCTGGTACCATGGTGGTCAACTGAATTCGTAAATTTTTGGTAGGCATAACGTTTGCATATGATACCCAATTGACACGATCTTTGGACCATAAGAAACATATTAAAGTGTAGAGTCATTTTGTTCTCCATAGAATTAGTAATTGGTTGTTTTACCCTAAAGAATGACATTTATATTCTCAAAGATTCACCATAAATTTTTAGACCCTAAACCCACAAAATGAGACATGCCCATTAAATGAGCCCTGCAAGTAAGCTCATCCAATATTTTGACTTCAAATTATCCAAATAGGTGACAAATTATATGTTGATCTAGTTTGGATCACACTCTCCATTTTAGGAGGATTTTCTCCCCAAAATATTTTACTAGATGAGGTGAGGAAATTTTTCCTCTACCGTCTGCTTGGATTACCATTTAGCCTTACCTAGAAGTTGGCCTTTCAACCCCACCTTCCAGATTGGAAATGTCCCTACTTCATATTTTTGGACTTATTCTACTTAACACTCTATATTTTGATAATTTTTCCTGAGCCTTTAGTGCTAATCCTTTACACAAGGTACTACTTCCTCAAGTTATTGATCCAACATGGAAGGTTCATAGAGTTTTATAATTTCCACATTCACTATAGTGTAAATGTGCATGTATGAGGGTATTCTAAGTCTATAGGATTTATATCCCACCTTCTCCAATACCTCAAAAAGGGCCATAACTCATATCCTTGATCTTCTTACCAGGACCTAGTTGTATTCTTTCCTTGTTCAAGTGTAACCATACTATGTCTCCTAGTTTGAATGATTTTTCAACCCTATGCTAGTCGTTTATAGCCTTGTATTTTTCATGTGACTTCCTCAATCATTGTTTTACTTACAAATAGATATGTATAATATTATCGATGAAATTGCATCTCTTAATACTTCATATGTGGCATATTCCCCCAACCCCCCTTATTTTCCATAAACAGCATCTAGAGGTAAACGTAGTAGATATAAAACACAAGTTTCAAAAGGATATCTAACAATGGAAGTGTATACTTTTTTTGTTGTAGGAGTACTGAATATAATTCAAGTTTTTAGTTAAGAGTACAACTTAAGCAGTCATTCTCATGAGACTTATGTTGTATTAAGTCCAGAATCTATGTTGTATTACGTTCACATCTTCTCCATGGAACTTATGTTGTATTAAGTGCACTAACTTACGTTGTATTAAGTTAAAGAGATTATGTTGTATTAAGCTAGGACCGTGTCTTATTCAGGAGATATTTTTGTATTGGGATATAATGTCGTACTAATATCATCACCTTATGGTGTATTAAGGTTGGATACTTTTTTTTTATCAAGTCTATACTTGTGTTGCATCAAACCAAATGATTCTCATAGATGGTACCCTGTGATATGGTTCTCCTTAACTGGAGATGGTCTTTTTTGTATCAAGACCACATGACTTATGTTGTATTAAGTATAGAGGATATGCTATGTGATGTATGGATATTAATGGTCACAAGGTGCTAACACTCTCCTTTAGGGATTAGTTTCCCCTAGATTTATTTACATTAGAATATGACTATATGATTTAGGGAAATACATATGATCATAGGTTAGGAACAATTCTTATGAGTATGATATGATATAGATGATTAATTATTAAAACACATATGGACCATGGAGATATAATTAATATGAGAATAGAGATAGAGAGAGAATTCAAATTTCCCATGCATGGATCCAAGTGAACTCAAATGAATATGACAACAGTTGAGTCTTAGTTGAGATAAACAAGTTTTAACCAATTAGGGAATAAACTCCTTAATTTATGCAATGTGATTGTTGAAAATGACACTGATGGAGAAGCACTAGTTACATTCCATTATGTTACGTTACATTTAGTTCTAGCTAGATACATTCAATTATGTTCAATTACATTCAGTTACATGCACTTCGATTGAGTTCAAAAACTTAACAACTCAGTTAGAGAAAGTTAGACTCAGTGAATTAATGGAGGGTACATACCTTCATTGTGGTAGATAATTACAAAGTTCCATCTTGGAACCAAGTTTTTGAATGCACTTGTCTTTGGGTGGAACAATGTTCATAGTTTTAACAAGTTACTAAAGAATGCAACCATTTTCTACATTCATTATATGACTGGGTTCTAGCTTTTTATTAAAGTGTTATCCGCTTGGAAAGACTAGTACAATGTTCCATATGATCTCTACTGTCTTGTTCTCTTTGATCAAGTAATATGCTATTCTGTTGTAATGATTCTCTGTCGATTATCTATCATACTCAAAGATTGTTCACTGGTTTTTTTATGCTCTGAACCAGTGGAGGTTTTTCCTAGGGTACATCACATGTCTTATGTATTGAATTCTTTTGTATAAATTGTTTTCTAGATCTATATTCACTATAATTGTCGATTAAAGTTTTAAAGTTCAAGAATAATTATTTATTTCTCAAACACTAACATGGTATCAGAGAAATGGCATGAAATATCTTAGTTTTTTCAATGCAAACTAAAGCATACGTGATATTGAGGAGTTAATCAAAATCTTCCAACCATGCATCAATATCCATCCGACTAGAAGATCAACTGGAAGGAACATACAAATTAAACACATTAAAGGAAAGGGTGTTAAGAATTTGTGAGGAGTATTATTTATATTTCTATGTGACCTTAGTGAGTGAGGAGTCTTTATCCAATGTAGGGAAAATTAAAGAGAAGTCAATATGCACCATTTTCATCACTTTTTAGGAGACAATTTTCATAGATGATTTATGATCAGTCCATGAGGAATTAGACAAAAGGGTTGAAAACTAACTTCCCCAATGGGATGATTGAGCTTGTTTGTGAGCAGATTTCAAAAATTGACAATTATTTGAGAGATAGGATTAGGTATTTGAATATGAAATTTTCATAAATTTTGTTATGGTTTTTTTTACAAAACTAGATGAATTGGTTGAAAACCCGAAGGATTTATGGATTGTATATTATCCTTATACAATATATCATGTGTGTAATGTGATCCTATCTCATTTGGAGAAGAGGATGATGATCGTTGGAAGAATTTTTCCTTAAGAAGAGCATTCACTCCAGGTTTTATGGGATCTAGTTTCTCCATGTAGAGATTCACTACATATTTCATTCACTCAAATTTGCAAAGAGATCAAGATCGAGGGACTCCAGTCATCCCTGGAAGGAAGAATATATCAAGAGGGAGCATGCAAAACAATGAAAGATAAGTACTTTAATTTTTATTATATTCTATTTATATCTATATGTTTTTGAATGTTTTCATTACGAACATATAGAGATTCATATTCTTGAGATTAAGAATTATGACCATAAATGTTTTTTCTTTTATTGGAAAATAACAAAATTCATAATATATGAATGTAAAACCTGCATGATTATTTCATAATATATGAATATAGAGTTGCAATATTATTTCATAAGATATGAATATAAAGCATTCATGATTGGTTCATTAGATATGAATATATAGATGCATGACTGATTAATGAGATATGCATGTTGGGATGCATGATTGCTCATAAAAATATTAATATAGAGGTGCATGATTATTCATGATATATGAATGTTGGGTTGAAATAATATTTTATTACCATACCCTTTTATAAATCAAATTTGGTTTTATTATAATATGTATTCCTCGACTTCTAATTCTGTTAGCATATACATTTATTTTTTTGTCTTTTTTAGCATGTTATCAATCTCATGAGTCCATATTTTGTGAGATGATATAGAACTGATATAAGACTTATGTTGTAATGGTATATACTTATATACTGATATAATGCTGAAAACATCCTTTATAAGGCATGATGTTTAGGGGTACATGATTTCTTCATAAGCTACGAACATACGACTACATGATCGGCTAGATAGAGGGATAGAGGTTTACCTCATGAGATATTAACATGGGGATGTATATTTATTTCATAAAATGATTTTTTTGGATTTATATAGGACTGATATAGGTCTTCATATTAGTACAAAATATTAGAATGGGTTACGATAAATCGTTTGGTCAATAACTGTACATAACTATGCAAATTATTATCAGTATATTAAGAGTATTTCATGTGAATAAAATTCATGAGTATGAAATGGTTCTAACCATTAGAATAATTTGTATTGTAGGGAAAATTAATATACCATTACCTACAAGTAAATAAGGACATGAATTTGGAGTCATTCTGATGGTTGAATATGAATGAGAATAGTTGGGAGGTTCCTATGCCTCTTTGCGAGAAGACATAATAGATGGCGTAATTCTATTTTGATAGATGTGAATACTTTTGAAGATATCCTATATTAATTAAATTCATGTGAAAAATAAGAGCTTCACATATATATAAGGATAATTCTCTATGATGGAGAACCCATATTATGATTCTCACATTCAAATGCTGAGAGGGAGCTGCTACTCTCTCTAGCTCTTGAAGAACCAATGTAACTAGTTGATATACCTCCTGTAAAAAGGAGACCTGCATAATGCACATAATTCAGAAGGAAGCTCAAAAAATAATTAAGAATATTGTTATAATTATAAGTGTGGGAGTCACCAGATAATATTTTCCTTAGTTAAGGAAAATGTGTAGTAGAGATCCTGAATAGTTCCAGGATGATGTATTAAAAAGTCCATGGTCATCTATATGAATGGAAATATGAAGCTTAGATCATATTTGGAATCTCTGAAAAGTTATTTTATATGAACGTAGTTAGTCACAGGTCCCAATATTAGTCATGTGATTTACATTCTATACATAGGCATGTACATAGCATGTGTTGTGGTACATACTTGATACAATTGTATGTAAACTCAATATGTCTCAAACAATGGAATAGAGTTTCAAAGATATATGAAACTTGACAAGTATAGTGATCAAGGAAGGATCACATATTTTGTTATAGATAGAGTATGATGAAAAGAAGTCAACCTTTATGAGGTTTCTATTCAGTTATATATAAGACCTGGTACATATCCACAACTGAGCAGTATTTCCACCATTCTTACTAAGAGTCTATCTGAGACAAGCTTGGTATAGTACATAAAAACTTCTCTAGTTGAAGAGGGAGTATTGATGTGTCTTCACATGAAATAACAAAGAAATAACAGATCAGTTAGTCATGTTACATGACTCAGGTAGCCATTGGCTATGATACCTTGTGGAGAGAATCCACATGAGAAGAGACATGGTAAAAGTCTAAGAGACTATTGATACTCAAGAAGAGTTATAGTATGGAATGTCAAAGAATAGTTAAACCTCTCAGAGAGGTAGTTGGGGTGTTATAGTATAAAGAGAAGAATCATTAAGAAAATTATCAGTCCTTGTAGAAAATCATAAAGAATGGAAATATCGCAGAGAATTTCTACAGATAACATAAGTTTCAATAAGCCAATAAATGTTGAAGTGTGAATGAAAAAGATAAGACTTTCTTTCTGCATTTTATGACACATTTTTTTTATAATGTTGTATGTGACAAATTTAAAATCCATGGTTTCTAGTTTAGAGAAACTTTATTTTGGATTGGATCCAGATGATACTACTATGTGTAAGTAGCTGGTTGGTGTTTGAGGAGACATGTTATATTGTATGCTTGATACTAAGAATATGTTTGAGTACCTTTGAGGTACATTAGAATAGTATCTTTATTACATGGAAAACCTATTATATGCTTGTGCTATCCAACTATTGTTTTAGAATGAGATAAGCGTTGTAAATTGAGGCTAGTACTACAAAAACTAAGTGTATTGCGGCTAGTACTACATAAGAAAGATATATGTTTGATCGTACTACAGAAAAAAATGTGTTTTGCAGATAGTACCACATTTTGTGGAGTATTGTATCTTGGGAATATATCTACTAGGGTGAAATAATTGAGCCTACATTTATGAGGTGTTAATAATCAAGCTTTCTGGAAGACCCTATATGTGTGTTATGATAAAATAGATTGAGATGAATTTTTACTTAATTGAAGTCATGGTCAAGTAGGGGTATATCCATGGAGGTGGGTTACAATTTTTGGGAAGGATATTTCAGTAAAAAAAAAAAACATACCTAGATCGATATTTTATTAAACCCTTGATCGAGGCCTTACACTTTGATTGAGGGTTTAAAGCATGATCGATCGAGGTTTTCTGATACCCTCAATCGATATTTTGATAAACCCTCAATAGAGGTTTAATACCTCAATGAAGGGTTAAAAATAGGCTCAATCGAGGGTTAAAAAAGACCTCGATTGAGCATTTATAGCCATCTATAAATAGGGAAGAAAGCCATCATTTAATTCACTTCGTTTGTTGGATAGAAAATGGTCATTTATATTCATTCGTAGATATGCGTCGTAGAGTAATTGAGTCATATATGTGATTATGGCTCCAATCAATCGCATCTATAACCCCAGTTACTCCACAACTAATATCTATACATAAAATCTAGAGGAAGTGGCAGTAGTAATGCGTTTACTTCTTTTTTCTTCAAGGTATGTCCTATTACCCACAAGTGTTATTCTTCTAGTCAAAATTATGTTTTATTAAATTTTGTTATCATATAATTCTATGTTTGATTTTAATTGAATTTGAAGACAATACCATATTTTAAATACTTTGATTAAATAAATTTTTGGGTGTGCATATTTGTGTGCACAAACAAATATGGGCTCTTGGATATTTTTTTAGTTAAAGTTTTGAAAAACTCAATTAAGCTACAAGCTCGATCGAGCATTTATCTAACCACACGTAAACATTCAATAGAGGTATTTAAAAACATGTGTATTTCCATATGCATCATCTAAAGTTTCATTTAATGAAGTCTTCCAAAAGATGCTTGGATACCTTGTATTTTGAATCCCCATTTGAATTCATGTCATTTCAAACATTTTCAATTCTTGTCAAAATAATATGTACTATCATGTTTTGTTTCCATACTTTTTTTTTTCCGGATCCCACAGTTGCCATACCACCTTTTCTTTTATTTATTTTCCTCCACTCCTAGCATTATGAAACACCAAAACAATTAGTCACGTTTTCTTGATGTAAATTCTAATTTCATTCAATAATTTACTAGCAATATTAACTGACAATGTGTGGCACAATAAAATTTTTGAAGACTAAACAATGGACATTGATATAACCCAAGGAAATGAGGTCATATTTTTTTCATGCTCACATTTTCATCTCTCTAAAGGTACTAAAAATACTTTGCTCCTTTGTATATAATTTTTTTTTTAAAACTACAAATGTGTGATATGACTTTGAATTTAACACTAATGTTTATCTTAATCATCCTATTCTATTCCACATTGAGATCTAGGATTTAAATATCTGACCCGGGGATCTATATCGCAGGTAGATTGTAGTCCTGAGAATCCAGGTCGAGTTTCCACTCGACCTGGATTATCAGACTACGATCTACCAACGATATAGATCCTTCGGCCGGATATTTAAATCCCAGAGCCTAGGGAAGAATAGAACAAGATGATTAAGATAAAAATTAGTGTTTTCAAAGTTATATCACATAATTGCAGTTTTTTAAATGTAAAAATTATATACGAAGGAGCAAAGTATTTTTAGTATTTAAAACCTTTCACTACATTTCTATAACTCTAGTTCTGAAAACATTAGGTTCAAGCAATTGTATACAAATTGGATATATTTCTGATAGGAATCAAATGATGTTGAAATTCCCATTTTCCCTTTATTCTTGTGTAATTTTTCTTTTTACTTTTTATTCAAAATGTGTGAAAACAATTTCTTAATGAACACTTATTATTATTACTAATTTGTTTTCCCTAATGAGGTAGAGGTATTTATTCTTGTCTAAGTTTTCTTTTAAATTCTCTAGTTGGGTCCTTGAAGCACATTTCTAAAATCTCCTACATGGGCATAATCTTCTAGATACGGATTATGGTAGTTACTGTCCACAAGATGCTGAGAACTAGGGGGCTAGGATTTATCTCCTCAATTTTTTTTACTAAATATAAATGTGGTGAGAATGCATATAAAACCTTGGTAGTCATGTACATAGGTTCTTTTTTAGCGTTTAACAGTATCTCGATCGAGGGTTTGTTAGGCCCTTGATCGAGGGTTTAATAAAACCTCAATCGAGGGTTTGATTAAACCCTTAATCAAGGGTCTATTAAAACCTTGATCAAGGTATTTAAATACCTCTATTGAGATTCATAACTCTATTTAGGGCCTGAAAAAAAGAGAATTATCCCTCTTACAGGAAAATCAATGTTTTCCTGTGTCTTCTACGGGTGTAAACCCTGCCATTCATGGCACACAATGTTAGATTCTTATAAATTTAGATAGTATTATATTAGTATATTATCTGAGAGAATAACATTCACATCAATCAATCACAAGAGATAATAGACACAAATATTTTCCTTGCGAAAACAATAAAGGAGAAAACCCTGCAACTTCCTAAGAGATAGAATAGGCACCAATAGCAGTAGTAAAACCCAAAGATAGTAAGACGATCTCCAATAGTTGTTCTCTCTCTTATCCCAGATCCTTCTCTCTCAATCATGCGCTACAACTAAGTGTGACTAACTATGTGATAAATATAGAGGTTCATTGTCTATTTATACTAATTCCCAACTTGATAATAACTTACCAGGGCCAACTTCTCTAGGAGTGTCTAATAACCATATTTCCCCAAAACTATGGGGACTTTAACCTTTTAACAATAAGGAGGGTTACCCTCTATGAATTTACATGACTTGTTTACATTATTTAATCTCTCGAAAGGAACATCGGGGTATGCCATGACTCAATTACATTATAGATACTTCTCAATAAGAACATAGGGGTATAATACATAAAATATACAAGTGAATACATTCTGAAGTTACAAATACATCAACACTTCCTCTTAACTAGGAATG
This sequence comes from Pseudotsuga menziesii, assembly GCA_001517045.1. Classification (NCBI taxonomy): domain Eukaryota; kingdom Viridiplantae; phylum Streptophyta; class Pinopsida; order Pinales; family Pinaceae; genus Pseudotsuga; species Pseudotsuga menziesii. Next base: position 427,736 of record LPNX010666497.1, read on the forward strand.
TATCCTCTTGACACAATTCATCAACATAAGTATTCTTCTATGGATCAAGTTTGGATCATCATTGGATCATCATCGAAACTATATCATCACTAAATCATCATCAAAGTTGGATGATCACTGGATCATCATCAGAACTGCTTCCACTATATCGATCAACTGGTAGTATCTCTCAATTCTACTCATCATAGGAATTTCTATAGAGCCAACCATTTTTCATGTTGGTTGTAGGCATAGCCTCCAGGTAGGTCTTGTTCAGTGCTTATATTTGACCCTAGTAAAAAACGCCCTCTCAGCACTTACATCTAACCATGAGAGGAACACATCCACCACCATGTTAGAAAGGTATGCCCAGCACTCACATCTGACCATGGGAGTCCCAGTCTACCACCATGTTAGAAAGGCTCATCCAACACTTACATCTAACCAGTCAGAAAGGCCCAACACTCACATTTGACCATGGGAGGCCAAGCCTTCCACCATGTCAGAAAGGCTCATCCAGCACTTACATTTGACCCAGTCAGAAAGGCCTATCATTCACATCTGACCATGGGAGGCCCAACCTACAACCATGTCAGAAAGGCTTAGCACTTATATTTGACCATGGGGGGTCTAACCTGCCACCATGTTGGAAAGGCTCAACACTTATATCTGACCACGGGAGGCCCAACCTGCGACCATGTCGAAAAGTCTTAGCACTTATATATGACCCAGTCATAAAGGATATGCACTTACATTTGACCATGGGAATCCCAACCTACCACCATGTCAGAATGGCTCTACACTTACATATGACCATGGGAGGACCTTCCTGCCACCATGTCAGAATGGCTCCTGCACTTATATATTACCATAAAAGTAACCAATCCTACTGTGTCAAAAATTCTCTCAGACTCATCACCTTGTCTTGGAGGGAACATGAATCTAGAGAACACCAAGCTTCTCCCTGAAGTACTCAAACTTTACTCTGGCCAATGGCTTGGTTAACAGATCAATTATCTGTTCATCCGTCACAACATACTGGAGATTTACTGCTCCTCTCTGCACCATATCCCTGAAAAAGTGATATTTGATCTTGATATGTTTCGACTTGTCATGGAACACTGGTTTCTATGACAACTTCACACAACTCTGGTTGTCACAATATATACAAGTAGCATCCAACTGGAGATCAAATAAGTCACATAGTAGCTTCCTCACCCACACTGCCTCATAAATAGCTAAACAAGCTATGACATACTCTTCTTCGGCTATACTCAATGCCATGCAAGGCTGTTTCCTGCTAAACCAAGAGATCACACAAAGCAGCACCCTAAAGTTCTGTTCCTATCAATGGCACTTCCTTCCCAATCTGAATCAATATTACCTTCCAGGTTAATCTTCTAATCCACCTCATACTTGAGCCCATAATCAACTGTACCCTTTAGGTACCTCAAAATATGATTTGTATCAATCAGGTGAACATGTCTTGGATCCTTCAAGAACTGACTCAATGTTCAAATATCTATTCTCATATTCATCAGGTACATCAAGGACCTAATAATCTGATGATACATTGTAGCATCAACCATCTCTGATAAAGCATCACTCAATAGCTTCAAGTTCGATGCCATAGGTGTGGTCATGGCCTTGCAGTACAACATCCCAAACCTCTTCAGGATATCTACTGCATACTTCCCTTGTCCTAGGGAGATTCCATCTATACTCTAGCACACCTTGATTCCTAGAAAGTAGTGCATCATACCCAATTCCTTCATCTTGAACTCGGTAGCAAGCTTCCTCTTTGTATCAGCAATCAGCCCATCCACACGTGTTACAAACAGATCATCTACATATAGTAGGAGTATCATTGGGTTCCCTTCTTCAACCCTGTAGTAAAGGTTGGAATCTGCTTTACTCTTAGTAAATCCCAAACTGGATAGGAAGCTGTCAATTCTACTTTACCATGTCCTGGGTGCCTGTTTCAAACTATAGAGGGCTTTCTTCAATTTACACACATGATTCTCCCTTTAATGTGTCTCAAAACCGAGTGGCTGCTCCAAATACACTTCCTCTTCCACTACACCATTCAAGAAAGTGATCTTGACATCCATCTGGTGTATCTTCCATTTCATTACTACAACCAGAGCAAGTACAGATCTCATGGAAGTGTATCTGGCTATAGGTGCAAAATTTTCTTCATAATATATTCCTTCTTTTTGGGAGAATCCACGAGCCACGAATATTTCTTTATTTTTCTCTATGCTACCATCTGCAGCATGCTTGATCTTGTAGATCCATTTGGAAGTCATGACAAACTTCCCCTCTAGTCTAGGGACAACATCCCAGACATCATTCTTCATGATTGACTGCTAATCCTTGATCATAGCATCCTTCCATTCTTTCTTCTTTTCTGCTTCTTCATAGTTGGAAGGTTCTTTATCAATGATGTCACATAATAGTGCTACATAACCGGAGTAGGATGTGGTTCTTTTCCTCTCTCTATGCATTTCTTATGGAGCCCCATATCTTTCTGCACCTTAGATAGCCTCTCATACCCATGCAAGTTTCCTCTTGCGAGGATTCTTCTCTTGGGGTGGATCTACAAGTTCCTAGGGTTCTTCTATTTCTTGATCTTCATCTCGATTTGTATCGTTCATAGTTGTATCATTAATTCTGGGTACTTCTATTTCTTTAGAGTCTTCAACTGGTCTCTTTCTATATTTGTTGTAAGCTAAATATTTGTTGAATGTTACATCTCTGCTAATGTTGATATTCTTGAATCCTGGGAAGTATATTCTGTAAGATTTCGACCTTTCACTATATCCCACAAATATACCCTTCTTTCTAGAGGGATCTAACTTTGTCCTCTTTTCAATTGGAATGTGTATGTACATAGGATAGTCGAATATTGTGAGATGTCTGACCTCTAGTTTCTTGCCAAAAATAACTTCTTCAGGTGTCTTTTTCTTGAGTACTCTATGCAGAGTATAGTTCTGTACATACACTGCCATTCTTGCAACTTCTGCCCATAGATGCATGGGAAGTTCTTGATCATGAAGTATTTCCCTTACATATTCCATGATTGTTCTATTCTTCCTTTCTGCAACCCCATTATACTGTGGATTATATGTAATGGTTAACTCCCTCTTAATCCCTGAATCTATGCATAATTATTTGAATTCATTTGATGTGAATTATCTGCCATTGTCTGATTGAAAGGTCTTGATCTTCTTTTCTATGTGGTTCTCGATCAAGGCTTTGAATTCCTTGAACTTGTTGAATACTTCATCTTTGTTCTTCAATAATTATATCCATGTCTTCCTATAAAAATCATAAATGAAAGAAACATAGTATACATACCTGCTTAGTTAATTGGATGACATCAGACCGTATACATTAGAGTGGATTTCCAAGATTCCTTTTTCCTTTCTCTCGCTACTTGGAAATGTCTTCGCACATCCTTTGTAGACACCATCATGTTTTGTTTGTATTTCTGGAAGACCTTCAATATCTTTGCTTGCAAGTGGTAGTTCCCTATAGTGCACATGTGCAAGCCTTCTATGCCAAATTTCCTTTGGCTATACTAAGTCATGGACCAAGGCTTGTTTTGGTTAGCCCTTCAGTTTGTATAGTCATCCTTCTTGTTCCCCAATCACTACCGCATCATCTATAGTCTTTCCCTTTGGCCACATAAGAACTTGGCCATCTACAAATGCAACCCTTATGCCTTTTGCATCCAATGCAGATATTGAAAGTAGATTCTTCTTTAGTACTGGTACAAACAAGACATCCTTCATCTTCATAGACTTTATAGAGTCTAGATTGTAGGAGGATTCACCACTACCTTTTATTGGATAGTGGTAGTCATCCCCAAGTTTCACCTTGTGAGGTGACTCATGTTGAGATAGTTTCACAATGGAGTATTTGAATCCTACCATATGTTTGGAATCCCCACTATCTATAAGCCAATCATTGCTTCCATGTGTGATAGTTCTTGTGAGACCGGAAATCAAAACATATTCTTCATCACTTGAAGAATCATCACTTTCTTGTTTGATTCTCTTTGTGGAAGGTTCATTATCCTCTGCAGCATGAGCATGATGTATTCTCTTGTTTCCTTTCTTCTTGTGAGAGCTACTCTTATTCTTGGGACAATCCCTTGAAAAGTGTCTTATTTCATCACATGTAAAGCATTTGTATTTAGATATATCCTTCTCATATTTTCTAGAGTTAAAATGCTTACCTTTGGAATGATGATAGTCCCTTCTTCTTTTCTTGGATTGTACTATGAGAGCTTGATCCTCACTTCCCATGTTTTCTTCTCGGGATACTATCCGAGCTTCTTCTTGTGAGCATTCTTCCCATAGTCTATTGAAGGTGACTAGATTTCTTCTAGCACAAATCCCTTGAATCAAGGAGTCCCATGATCTAGAAAGACCATTCAAGGTGGTCATCACAATCTCTGAATTCTCCACTTCTTCATACATTGCTTCAATTTGTTCTTTGATCTAGCAGACCCTTGTGAAGTATCATTGTATGGTATCCGCATTCTGGATCTTGACATTCTTCAACTAGTTCCTCAAAGTCATCTTCCAATTTATGTTCTTTCCTTCAAACGGTTTGGTCAGAGCATCAAACATTGCTTTAGGTGTCTTTAGGGAGGACCCCTGTGGTATGAGGTGATCCTTGATTGAATCAGCAATAATCCACTTAGCCATGGCCAATCTATTTTTTTTGTAAGGCCTTAGCCTCATCTCCCTATGGAACTAAAACCTCTTCATTGATGTAATGGTCCAACTCATTTTCTTCCAAGACTAGGGAGATCCTATACTTCCAAGCTTAGAAGTTATCACCTCCCTCAATATTTTCAACAATCTTGGTGTGATGAGACATATTAACTAAGAACCTCAAATTGAAGTACACAAGATTTAGATCTTACAAATTTGAGAAGCCGAAAACTGGATCTGGAGCTGATCTTCTCCAGTGCTAGTGTTCTGGTTCTAGGGAAAATTAGGGATTAATTTTTTCAGAGTTCTACCCAACCAAAAACCTTGATTCTTGTCTCTAAACTTTTATTTTTAGGAGGAGAGAAATCCTAGTCTGGGATTACTCAAAAATTCATCTTAAGTGAAAATACCTAATTTCCCAATGTAGTGGTAAGTCAAAAACTAAGAATGCTCAGAATCAGATTATGTTTCGATAGAAATATGCGCCCTTCAATGGATGTTCATCCTAGCCTCCTTTTGCTGATGGATTGTGGAGAGAGACCCAAAAATTAAGAATCCCTAGCTTCCGCAACTGCACAATGTCTTCTTTTCATGTTAGCTCTGATACCATGTTAGATTTTTATCAATTTAGACAGTATATCTTAGGATCTTATCTGAGAAAAGAACATGCACAACAGTCAATCACAAGAGACAATGGACACCAATATTTTACTTGGGGAAACCATAAAGGAGAAAACCACGCAACTTCCTCAGAGATAGAATACACACCAATAAAAGAAATAAAACCTAGAGATAATGAGATGATCTATGACAGTTGTTCTCTCTCTTATCCTAGCTCCTTTTGTCTCACTCATGTGTTACAACTGAGCGTGACTAAGTGTGTGATAAATAGAGAGGTTCACTCTCTATTTATACTAATTCCTGACTTGGAAATAACTTATCAGGACCGACTTCTCTAGGAGAGTCTAATAACCCTAGTGCCCCAAAACTGCGGGGACTTCAACCATTCAACAATAAGGATGGTTACCCTCTATGAATTTACATGAATTGTTTACATTATTGATTCTCTTGATAGGAACATCAAGGTATGACATGACTCAATTACATTACAGATACTTCGCGATAGGAACATCGGGGTACAATACATAAAATATACAAGTGAATACATTCCAAAGTTACAAATACATCAAAACACAACTTAGCGGAGTTCATATCGATATATTCGTCACCAAATCCTCTATCCATTGAGATATCATGCATGCATTTTGGCATTCATATGGTTCTTTTTCTAATTAGTTCTAAAACTTACACTTAGAAAACTAGACAACAACTTCGAAGCAACTCAAAGAAAGATACGCAAGGTAAAATATACACATCCAAAATTTTCTTAAAAATGTACATCCCAAACATCGAAGTGTCCTATTCAAAAGGGTATCTTTGGTTTTGCAATTTTTGAAAATAGTAAAAAAAACACTGGGGTGGAAACACATGTGTATAAAATGATGCTGAAATCAGATGTGGTCACTTTCAAAATTAATAAAGAATTGTATATTGCAAAATAAATTAACAAAAAAATATGCAGACCACAGTGCATTTTGTGTAGGTCATGCTCATATATATATATATATATATATATATATATATATATATAT
>LPNX010666497.1:434515-448673 GCA_001517045.1 Pseudotsuga menziesii
TTCAAATTTTTAAGGTTACATAGTTCATTAAATGCAAAATTTCACACATTAAATGACATCAGAATACTTTTAAAAAAATATCATTGGGAATCCAACATAATATTCTACAATTTGTTTTCTACTGCAAGTCAAAATTCACATGGCATATATGCGTTTTGAGGGCTTCTATCTAGCACATAAGTAAAAAATAAGGTTTTCATAAACAAATTTGGCCAAAAACTGTTACCACCTTAATGGCATCACCTGTAAAATGAAATCCAATACATAGTTACTGATGAGAAAATTGCAAATTTCTAACAAGTGTCTATCAGTGACAAAGTTTTGACATTTCCAAGATAAGCTTGGTATGGAAGGAAATTCCTAGTATCACAAAGAATGTTTCCCTCACTGAGAGGGAGTGTTGAGAGTACAACTTCAAGAGCCATTCACATGAGACCTATGTTGTATCAAGTCTAAAATCTATGTCTTATTAGGTTCATATCTTCTCCATGGAACTTATGGTGTATTAAGTTCGCCAACTTATGTTGTATTAAGTTAAAGATCTTATGTTGTATTAAGTTAGGACCTTGTCCAATTCGAGAGATATGCTTGTACTTAGACCTTATTCTGTATTAAGATCATGACCTTATGGTGTATTAGGGTCATAGAATTTTGTCATATAAAGTCAAATTATTCTCATAGATGGTACCCTATGAGATGGTTCTCCTTAAATGGAGATGGTCTTGTGTTGTATCAATACCACATGACTAATGTTGTATTAAGTATCGAGGATATACTTGTGATGTATGGATAGTCATGGTCACAAGGTGTGACCAGTGTCATTTAGGGATTAGTTTCCCATAGAGTGATTTACATTATCATATGACTATATGAACTACTGTATAATTACATATGATCATAGGTATGGAACAATTCTTATGAGTATGATGATACAGATGATTAATTATTAAAACACATATGTACCATCATTAGAGTAAATTTCAACTAAAAATGTGCATCCTAAGGAAAATAGTTCAGATAATAAAATAATATTTATTAATTTTGGAGGAAGAAAAGAAAAAAACTACTTTTTTGTTTGTATTTTCGACATATCTCCATGTGTTTTTACTCAAATTTCAATCGGGAGAGATCGTTGGATGCGGAATTGAATTCAGAATCCAATAAGTACCCACTTGAAATACTTTTGATGGACCATGCTACCCCAAAAACAAGAAATACCTTAATTTAATTTTGCATCTAACAAGCTCTCCCAATCAAAATTTGAGTGAAAACACACGAAGATATGTCGAAAATATGAACAAAAGAAGTAGTTTTTTTTGTGATACATATCCCCAAATTTATATTAAATTTTTTTTTAAGACCTATATGGTATTTCAAATTTAAATCAATTTCATTGGCTAACACATGAGGACATGGAATTTGAATTAGTGTTGAAAGACCCATTTTGAGTTGAAATTTCCTCTAATGGTAGAGATGATTAATATGAGCACAAAAAAAAGAGAGAAAATTCGAATTGCACATGTATTCCTCCAGTTTGACTCAAATTAATAAGACATCAATTGAGTCTTAGCTGTGATAAACAAGTTTCAGAATATTGAGGAATAAACTTCTTTGAGAAGCACTAGCTACATTCAGTTCTGTTAATTTACATTTAGTTCTATTAAGTTAAATTCAATTATGTTAAGTTACATTCAATTTTGTTCACTTACATTTAGTTCATCTCAGTTGCATTTAGTTACACGCAGTTCCATTCAATTCAATTCAGTTCAAATGGTTAACAACTCAGTTAGAGGCAATTAAAAACGGTGAATTAATGGAAAGTACATTAACTAATATGAGCAAAGAGATAGAGATAGAATTTGAATTTCCCATGTATTCACTCTCCAAGTGAACTTGAATTAATAAGACATCAGTTGAGTCTTAGTTGTGATAAATAAGTTTAAGTTAATTAAGGAATAAACTGCTTAATTTATGCAAAGTAGTTGTTGAAAATGACACTGATGGAGAAGCACTAGTTACATTTAGTTTTGTTAAGTTAGTTTCAGTTCTATTTAGTTTTGTTTTTTTACATTCAATTATGTTCAGTTACATTCAGCTATGTTCAATTACATTCAGTTATGTTCAGTTACATTTCATCTCAATTACATTTAGTTACATGCATTTCCATCCAGTTTAGTTCAATTCAAACAGTTAACAACTCAGTTAGAGAAAGTTAAACTCAGTGAATTAAAGGAGGGGACATATCTTCAATGTGTGAAATTTTTAAAATCATCCTAAAATTAGTGAAATTTTTAGTCTGAGGCCACTTATTAATGGCATCATCCTAGGAACAATATTAAGTTATCCTCTATCAATAACATACCCAAATTACACTAAGGATAATTGGACAAATTCATATTTCTTGAGGTTTTCAAGTAGTTGATGTTTTTTCAAGGTCTCCAACACCTACTTTTGATCAGAGATATGATTATCGTATATTGCACTATAAACCAATATGTAATATATATATACTATAAGAAACAAATCTATGAAATGGAGTAATACATCATTTATCAAACACATAAATTTATATGTTTAATGTCATAAACCAAACCATATTATTAATCATTGATATAGACCTTTCCTATTCTTGAAGGAATGATCCCAAGTGATTTATTCCTTCACTTGCATTTTTTTGTATCCCAATTTGATATCCAACTAGTCTAATTTATTGGCATGCTACAACTATTTTGACAGAGAATCCATCCTTATTAGAGGATATCAATTCTTGTGTTAGATCTTATTTAATTCTCTATAAGCAATGCACATATTGCAAGTCACATCCTTCTTGGGTATTACGATAATACAGGGCACACAAGTTTAGGTTGTTGGTTAGAATTTGAAATACTCCAACAACTGCTGCAACTACTTCTTTATTTCACCTGCTTCCATGATGGCCTATAGATATAGTATGATGTTCAACAATGGAGAGTCCAACAATAAATGTATTGTGTAATAATCCTACCTCTTAGAAGGTATCCCTTTAGGATCTTGTAATACTTCTTTATATGCATGCAAAGTAATATGAAAGTGATGTTCCTTCTCTTTCTTACATCCCTCCAAGGATGCGTTCACTTTTACAGTTTCATCTTATTGTCAATTTCATCTCAAGAAAAAAAATACAAACTTCCTACTTTAATTGATCATATTTTTCTTTTGGATAGCACTTACTATAGAGATATTTTTTTTAACTTTGTGTGAATCAATGATGAGTCATTATTAATCCTTGGTGAAGTGTAATTGGTTGTCTATACTCATCAAGATTGCATCCCTAATATACATGTAGGTGATTCTAGACACTACAACAAAAATATCAATTGATACTAAGTCTACCTCCACTTCATCAACATACTCTGCAATTATAGAAAACTTGATCTTACATTGTTTCATGACTTTGATATTTGCATCCTTATTTTCCCATTCCAATCGGTAGTGAGCACAATGATCATGTGCTTCAAATATAATACTTGTACTAGGTTTTTTCTATGATATTTTACTATGAACGGAAATCTAATAGGGCATCGATATTGGTTTAATTATTATAGATATGGATGTCGAAGTGTTTTATCATCGCTTTCTCTTCATTAGGTTGAAGGCTACTCAAATTCACCTCCTTTTTCACTATAGTATAGAACATTTTTTTTCCATATATCAATTTCTTTCTAACTCCTTACTCGACACCTTGTCTAGAAGGTTCTTCTTCTTGGCATCCTTCTTTTGATTCTTAGGATTCAACTCTAGATGTATTTTCAACACTTCTCGTATGTCTTACTATTGATATTACAATGGTTGAAATGGTTTTTTGAATCCTTGCACTAATTTTATATGGCTATAGTTGTTAGAATAGTAATCCATCATTAGTACCTTACTTACACTAATTAGTCAGTTTTATTGATTTTTTAAGCTCTAATACACTATGAAGTGGACTAGGGGTGCTTAGGTGGATATAAGCCATGTCAAATTGAGGTTCTATGACCCACATGGGTACTCAAGCCTAGTCAACCAGCCACATATGCATAGACATAATTTTTGGTGTGCTCCCATTCATTGAATGTCGACAGGAAAGTTGACATGGAGCGCTAGAGTGAGATTTTCCCAAATTTGGCTTGATTTGGTGCAATTAATGTTGCATTGAGACTCTAAACCATCTAGTTTTCCACACCCACACTATTCAAGGTGTAATAATTGACCCATCACACATCATCCATGCCACTTCAGAAATGTGTGTCCATTTGGAGATATTTTGGATGAGATTTGCCCACCTAGGGGGGTTTGATGCTAATTTGGTAATTTTGGGATTTTTGGTCACAATTGGATTACAAATCCATTAAAAACTATTATGATGTACTTATAAACATGTTAATAACAATTTTAGTGTTAGAAAATCCAAAATTATCTTGTTTCCAAATATCATTGTGTGTAATTTATCTATAATTTGATCATTTTTGCTAAATCTTGCACCCAAATTTGATTTGTGAACCTCACTAGCACTCCCATATTCTCCTGTGGTTTGAATTACTCACTTTTTGGTTCAAATTTCTCACATGGTATCATATCTTCTTGGATATTTTTGAGTTGCAGACCAAATTCTTAGTGGATTTGAGCTGCTTTGTTAGTGAATTCTATATAAAATCAAATTATTGTGTGTAAACCACTTAGAAATTTCACCACCATTAGCACAGCAAGTAATGGATTCTACCCACATCATGCTAACAACTTTCAACTTCTTTAAATGGAAGGAAGAGATGGAGATTCAATTGAGAGAAAAGGGGCTTTTCAGAGTTACCATGGGCACTGAATTGGAACCAAATTCTGCTATAGAAAAAGCCAAGTATTTTAAAAAATTGGATGAATCATATGGTTTGTTGTGTTTGAGCATATCCAGAGATTTGTTGTTCCACCTTGACATTTTGACATCACCAAAGGAGGTTTTGGAGAATCTTGAGTCTCTATTTGGAAAAACTGATGCACTACATGGTCATTGGCTTGAGAATGAGCTAATAAGCTTGAGCCCAGTGCACTATGAAACAATAAAATAATTCTTCATCAAGTTCAAATAAGGTGTATTATAGTTAAAATAATGTGGGATTGAGAATAAGGAATATCAACTGATCTTGTCTGTACTTTAGAAGTTGGGGCCAAAGTTCTCAGTCTTTGTGAGCACATTTCACTCAGGAAAACGAACCCTTCGAAACTGGAAAATGCCAAGTCTATAAAATTTCATGGAGTCACTCACTCAAGTGTAGGAAAAATTGGTCCAAATGGGTTCCATCAAGACCAAATATCAAGCACTAGTAGTGGGGGTTTCTAATTCAGCAAAGGGCAAACCCAAGTCCAAGAATTCGAAGTTGTCGGACAAGAAGAAATCAGAAAAAACCCAAATCTAGTGATGGAGCTGCGAATCCACACAAAGAAAAGGAGAAGAAAGGTAAAGAGAAGGCCAAATTCTCTTATTGCCACAATATATGACATCCAGAAAACTCATCCATGAAGAAAACCATAGACCCCATGGCCCAGCTGCTAGAGAAGAACAACATTCCAGTTCGTGATAGTGCAAGGAAGAAAGATGGAAACTCTATTTCAAGTGAAGGTAAGGAGAAATGTCATGCATTTGTGGTAGGTATTTCTAATTCCTCATCCTTTATTAATGATTCGGGTGCTCCCAAGGATATGGTATCCAGGATAGAATTCTTCTCCTTCGTGAGTTTGAATGTTGGCCCAACAGTTCGAATGGGAGATGATTCTGAACTCAGGACTAGAGGGATTGGGAGAATTGATTTAGACCATGGGTTCTTTAGTGATGTACTTATGTACCAGACCTTGTAGCAAATTTTTTGTTAGTCTACCAGATGACCCATACAGGAGAGCCAAAGAGAGTAATCATTACTCTTTACTCTATAAAGATTTCTTAAATCTCAACAGACCAAGTTGTTGTAGTTGGGTATGCTGATCATCATGAGAGAATGTACAAATTCTCTAATTTCCTCCCTACTTCCAGTGATCAAGCACTTCACTCACATTCCAATGACGTTTCTAAACTATGGCATGAGATTTTTGGCCACATGAATTACAAATATCTCCAAACATTGTACAAACAAGGAATGGTGGAAGGTCTTCCACAATATCAGCCATCTACTGGAGCATGTGTTTGATGTGTGATTGGGAAGCATCCTGAGAAGAGCTATGAGAAAGGGAAGGCAGGGAGAGAAACACAACCACCTGGGTTGGTGAATTTTGATCTTATTAGTCCACTACCCACTCCATCATATGGTGGATATAGGTATGTTATTACATTTATTGATGACTACTCTAGATTTTGCGGGGCGTATTTTCTAAAATTGAAATTTGAGGTGTTTGAGAAACTCAAGGTTTGGAAAAAACTAGTAGAAAATAAGAGTGTGAAGAAGATAAAAGTCCTTAGGAATGATAATGGAAATTAATATGTGAATAAGAATCTATAGTAACTTTGTGAGGAGTGTGGCATCCAAATGCAACACTCAAATCCCTACACACCACAACAAAATGGTGTGGCCGAGAGAAAGAATAGATCTCTCAAAGAGATGGCAACTTGCATGATAGAAGTGAGGGAACTTAATCCCAAGATATGGGATGAACCCATTCAGCTGTGATGATCACAGTCAAAATGGATCCTTCCACAAATCAGTGAAATGGATGACATCCTATGAGGCATGGTTTGGTGAAAAACCAGATGTCTCAATTTTTAGGATATTCGGGACAAAAGCATGGGAAAGAATCCCTTCAGAGAAGAGGAAAGTCTTGCAGACACAAAGAAAGGAGTGTCTCATGGTTGGATGTGGTTAGGAAACCAAAGGGTACAATATCTTTGACACATCCACCAGCAAAATTCCTATTGAAAGAAGTGTCAAATTTGAAGAAGAGCCAATTCCTGATATTGAACTTGCACTAGGGGATTGCTCCTCTCCTCAACCATTCGAAGATGTAAGTGATGACAAATTCTATATTTTTTCTGATAATTATGATATTAATATTGATGAAGATGATATTTCTATATATGACTCACCATATAGGCCCAAATGGGCTGAAAAAAGTGTGCAAGCAGCTGGAGAATTGGCAGGCAATCCCCAAGAGCCTAGGAAAACTAGATCACAAACTAGTAAGGCTTCTTTTGCTAATGATAGTTATCTTGATGAGAAGTGTTACATGCTGATCATTTATGATCCCTCAGACATATCAGAAAGCTTTTATAGACCCAATATGGAATTAAACAATGGAATATGAGCTTTAGTCCCTCCGAGAGAACAATGCATGGGAATTGGTTCCCCTTCGTCCCAAGAGGAAAGTTGTTCAATGTAAATGGGTCTTCTAGACCAAAATTGATGATGATGGTTCTGATATAAAAATTAAATATATATTAGTATCTAAGGTATATTCTCAGTTCCATGGATTTGATTACACAGAGACCTTTGCACTGGTTGCAAAGATGGACTCAATTAGACTAGTTCTTGCACTAGCGGCTAGTAAGTGTTGGGAAGTTCACCACATGGATGTAAAAAATGATTTCTTACATGGTGAAATATAGGAGGATATATATATGAAGTATCTTGAAGGTTTCCAAGAGGATCCTTCATTGGTATGCAGGATTAAAAAATCACTGTATGAACTCAAGCAAGCCCCCACGGCTTGGTATGCAAAAATGGATGCTTTCTTGCTTTCAATTGGCTTCGCAAGATGCAAATCAGACCCTAATGTGTATTTGCACAAAAATGATGATGATTTGTATGTAATTATTATTTATTTTTATTATCTTCTTATTATAGGTTGTTACACCAATTCAATTGGCCAAATTAAGAACTCTTTGCAGGGTGAATTTGCTATGACATACCTACGATTGCTAAGGAAATTTTTGGGCTTAGAAATTGAGAAAAAATGGTAAGGGAATCATGATGATTCAGCCAAAGTATTCTTCAGACCTCCTGAAGTTATTTAATATGGCTGAGTGTAAGGTATCCAAGTTTTTCTTTCTTTCTGGCATTAAAATGCATGAATTTGGCAATTCCCCAATGGTGGATATCACACTCTATAGGAAACTAGTGGGCAGCTTGCTCTACCTCACTCATAAAAGAATTGATTTGTATTATGTTGTGAGTGTTGTAGCAAGACATATGCACCAGACACATGAGCTCCATTGGAGGGATGAAAAAATAATTCTTCAATATGTCCAGGGAACTAATAAATTTGGGGTGCACTACACAGCTAGTTCCTCACTTCAACTAGCTGGATTTTCTGATTTAGATTGGGCCGGTGATTCAATTGATAGAAAGTCAACATAAGGTTTTGTATTCATGTTTTCTATGATTCCCATTTCCTAGTCAATTAAGAAACATCACACCATCTCACATTCATTAGCAGAGGACGAATACAGGGCAGTAGTCAATGTTGCAACATAGTGTGTTTGGTTGTAGGGAAGTCTCTAGGAGTTTGGTGTCACAATTGATTCTCCAACCAACATTTGGGTGGATAATCAGAGTTCCATAAAGATATATACTGAACCATTACATAGGTAGAGGAAAAAGCACATAGATATTCACATACATTACATTTAGGTCTTAGTGCATGATAGGGTGATCTCACTGCAGTATTGCCTATCCACCGAGCAAACTCCTGACATTTTTACCAATGATTTCACTGAGAAGACCTTCACTTACCTGAGATATTTCCTTTGTGTGAGTGAAGGATGGTAATTTTGTGTTATATCATTGAAGGTCCAGTATCATGTCCATTCTCGAGGTGAGGTTTTTCCCATGAGGTTTTTCTTTCTTTCCTCAGTTCACATGGACAAATAAAAATTGTAATTTTTTATTATGTACTTGAGGTGACTTGATCCATTGTTGCCAAGGCCTTCATCATTTTGTGAGCATACTTATTTGTTTGATTAAGGTAGCGTGTTAGAATATTAATCCATCATTAGCACCTTACTTACACTAATTACTCAATTTTATTGCTTTTTAAAGCTCTAATACACTATGAGGTGGACTAGGGGTGCTTAGGTGGACATAAGCCATTTCAAATTGAGTTTATATGACCCACATGGGTACCACAGCCTAGTTAACCAGCCAGATATGCACAACCATAATTGCTTATGCACTCCCATTAATTGAATTTGGACAAGCTAGTTCACTTGGAGCGGTAGAGTGGGATTTTGCCCAAATTTGGATTGATTTGGTGCAATTAATGTTGCATTGAGACTCTAAACCATCCATTTTTCCACACCCATGCTTTCCACGGTGTAATAATTGACCCAATACACATAATCCATGCCACTTCAGCAATTTGTGGCCATTTGGAGAGATTTGGGATGAGATTGGCCCACCTAGGGGGGTTTGATGCCAATTTGGCAATTTTGGGATTTTTGCTCACAATTGGTTTCCAAAGACATTCAAAACTCTTATGATGTATTTATAAAACTGTTAATAGCAATTTTAGTGTTTGAAATTCTAAAATTATCTTGTTTCCAACTATCATTGTGTGTAATTTATCTGTAATTTGATGGTTTTTGTTGAATCTTACACCCAAATTTGATTTGTGAACCTCACTAATGCTCCTATATTCTCCTATGGTTTGAATTACTCACTTTCTAGTTTGAATTTCTCACAATATTCTTATTCTACTTTCCCTTCCACTTCTTCTTCCCCAACAACTAAATATATTCTTGGCTCAATTTATGTTTTCATCCACTTGGTTGTCCTTTCTTATAGCCTAGGTTTTTGAGGTACCATCCTTATTCACAATATTCATCAATTAACATGGGATTGAATATAATCACCTTCCTATGTATGTGACTATGTAACACCCCAATAGACTTGAGGATTACATCTAGGTTCTTGGGTTAGACATCCAACATGATAACCATATTCCTAAATTTAGTGGTGTATTATTTTCCATAGTTCCCATGCATTTAATACAAGTAATGAAAATGGATCCAATGGTCATTTCCATATCGTATTGGGTAGAATTCAGACTTGATCATGTTTTTAAATTCCTCCCACTTAGTTACTAGTGGGTCACCCACTATCTTAATTACTTATGTGTGAATTTCCCACCAAGTTATTCCATTTCCCTCTAAATTCAATCTCATAAATGAGATATTTTGATCCTAGAATTAGTCATTTATGATAAAATATTGTCCAATTGTAGCAATAAATGATTGAGTTTTAGAGGATTAATCTCACCTTGATACATCTTGATTTCAATTTTCCCCTCCATATTGAAGAAAGACTTGGAAAGAATATATGTAGTGGAACTTGACCTCTATTTCTTTTACTCTTTCATCTAGTCATTTTTTGGTTTGATTTTATATTCTAATTTCCCATCAGAACTGAAATCTAATTTAGAGCCTCTAAATTCCCTAATAGGTCCAAATGCTCTAAAAATATGCCACAAGGATTGACATGTTACGTGATATATCAACAATTTGTATTTCCAGTTTTGAAATACACTACTCATAATCATCTTCTTCTCCTTGAACATACTCTCCCTTAATGCATATGGTTTCATTTATTTTCGCCAAGTACTAGATCCTACAATTACCCACAAAACATAAAGAAAAATATATCTGATACCAATATGAAGTCTCTAAACTACTATCATTATTCCACTGAAACAATTTGTCACGATGGATCTTACAACTTATTTTTTTTATTAGCTTATTTTTATTGAATTCCAAATAACATTAACTGAAACAAGAATACCTAGAGAAAGTACACAATCCATTGTCAATAAAATAATATATAACCTAGGAAAATGAACTATGGGGAAAAAGTGTACGACAAATGAGGACTACACCTTGCATTTTATGTCAAATTGCAAATACAAAGGAAATGTTACACTCTATGGAGTTACCTATGACTCTATGGACGGAATGGATACTATAGGATCTCATATGTGTAAATTTTGTTGTTGCACTAGAACTTGCAGATGTTGATGAACATATGAAACCAAGCATAAGGACCTATTATCGGGAGTGGCAGTTAGTTCACTTTTTATATTCCTAGAGATGCAACAATTATACAATGTGGTTGTACCGACACTCCAACATCTAGCCTTAGGCATAGCTCAAAGGAATTGAAAATGAGACCTTAGATATGATACCATGTAAGTTTTTTCGTTACATGAAAACCTACTTATGTTGATGAACATATGAAACCAGGAACAATGCCCTATTATTAGGAGTGGTTGTTAGTCCACATTTTTATATTCCCAGAGATGCAGAAGTTATACCATGTGATTGTACCAATAATCCAAAACTATATCATCTCTTTTTCTCTAAAATGTATTAACATGTTGTTTCTCAACTATGGAGCAATACAATAAATCATAATAATTGGACCCATTCTTCTAATGACTCGATATTTAAGATAGCTCAATAGTCATTTAGGGTTAATTTAATGGTTTTTGCATACCTCAAATGTGAATTATATTTATGTTTATGTACATTATATAATTTTCATGAAATTCCACTCGTACTTACCTCCATGTATCTAATAAATGAAATATGGAATGGAATCCACTTGATCCAATGGTGGTCAACGAGATAGGTCAACATGCGGGTGGAAAAAAGTTTTCATACAAACTTCAATTAAAACAATATTTTTACCATTGGAAAGGTATTAGAGTCTCTAATCACCTCAAATCCCATGGAAATAATGGTTCATTGTATTACCCTAAAAAATTCAATTTAGACCCTTGAATAGGACTTAGGGGGTTCTAGATCCCAAATTCATAAAATGATACATTCCCATTTAAAATGGGCCCTACAAGCCAATTCATCCAATATTCTAAGAATGAAAGATATCAATAGGTGAAAAATTATATATTGATCCATTTTGAGACAATTTAATAATGACAATCCATCACTTATTTTTTCATGTTACCCCACTTCACATACAATATGGAAAAGCATCCCTTCTCATGCTCATAATATGTGTCTATCTCACTAGATTTATCTCTCCTCTTTGAAGCCAATACATATTTTTTCCAACTGAGAGAGAATACCTTCCATTTCTATCTCCCATTTTCCACCTACCTATACACCATGGTCACAAGTGTATCATAGGATTTCAAGAGTCACAGTGCAATGTATCCAAACTATGGTTAACATTATAAGAGGAATTATAAACACTACATGACTAATTTATAAAGAGAACTAGTTTAGAAGCTATTCTTCCATCAACAAATATACATAGAACCTCCCACGTCAAACTGTCAGACCAATACTACATTTAGTATGATGCACTCTCATCATTAATATTTTTTTAGATACAAACATGCACATTTTTGACATCATTAACATGTACAAGAAATAACATATTGACATCTAGAATCACGTAACAAAAACATATTGAGTATAATCATTTTATGCCCCATAGGTATTCTGATAATTTTGGGTTATTGACTCAACATCAACACATTTTTTAGTTGACATCCTAAAATTTTTACTATATGAATCTATATATAGATAGTACATCACCACATCACCACTACCCATCACAAGTGTTATTGATATCCTCTAAGAACCCCCTTGACACAATTCTCACAATTCCAAATTTTGTAGGGTTTAATGATAATTTTTGTTCTGAATTCCCCATCCTTTTATTCTTATTTTGTAGTTTGGTACATCATAGAGGTTAAACAAAAGATGTTGTTTGTTTCTAAACATACTTTTCCACTTTCACTTTCTTGATCTATGTTTATAACTCCTACCTCAATTGGAGGATTTATCTCTTCTAGGATTGTTCTAAACTATTTATTTATTTAATGTTCAAAAGAAAACTAGGAAAATTTAAAGTTACATGAAGATGAATTAATATGGAACACGGAGGTCCTCTAGAGATAAGAAACAAAGAAGAGGTCATTTAGATCAAATATGTAATTCCTGTTTTTTCCACCTACTAAGATTAAAACCATCAATGTGATTATATGGTATATCTTCCTCATTATATCTTAACCTCAATTAGACTCAGAAGAGTATAGGTGTATGGATTATGACAACTATTTGGAAATGGTAGGTTTGTATGAATTAATGATTTAATTTATAAATAATGATAAGATATATAATGTCCCTCTAACATAATATGTTATAGATAAATGTGGCACATAAATATCAATTTATATTGTGTTTGAAAATGAACATTAAGTAGTGTGCACATGGTAAAATTATTATCTCTTTACATTATTTATCAGTTAATAACTTAATGAGATGGTAAGCATAGGTAAAATGTGTTGAATATAATTGTCATTGATGTCAAAGGAGTTCAGTAATGACAAAGTAGTAACCAAGGACATGATGGCTAGGCAAGTTTAGTAATGACAAAGGAATAACCAAATACTATTGATTAAATTGACAATGTTGTCAACATAAGATCATAAAGCAACATTGATGAAATAGTTCAAAAAGATAAAGCCAAAATAGCATAGTTGGCTAAGTGGAGTTGGAAGAATTATAACACTAAGTTTCTATGAAGTGAATATTTGGACGACCCATATCTGTAATGCAGGGATGATTTTAAGAACCCCCCCTAAATTTATATGTATAAAAATTGGGCGAATCTCTCCGATATATAGGAAAATTTGAAGGCGATTTTATCAATAATATAATATGTATATATAAAAAATTTGGCTAATCTTTCATTTTATTATATAATGTTGTAAAATCGTCGCGAATCTTTCATTTTATTATATAATGTTGTAAAATCGTCGCGAATCTTTCATTTTATTATATAATGTTGTAAAAACTTGGAGAATATTTAACTTCATTATAAAAAATTGTAAAAGCTAGTGAATCTTTCACTGATTTATAGAATATTGTCAAAATAAAAGAATAACTACATTAGTCAAATAACATGAATCGCATTATCAACAACATAACACGTAGACTCACAAGTCACAACAGGAAGGTGTCAGTGAAACACAACTACACTGACTAGATTCAGGGAAAGTGGGGACTCCACTTGTTATCTCATCCCTTAATGGTCCAACGAACATGTGGGGACCTAAATCTTGACAAACTAATAAACTCATAGAATCATACATTATGCTCGATCTTGGCCTCCACTAGCCAACTATGGTCATGGAGGCCAAT
>LPNX010666528.1:708-57162 GCA_001517045.1 Pseudotsuga menziesii
AGAGTGCGTTTTAGTGAAGCAAAACGGGAGCGCGTTTTATTGAAGCAAAACGGGAGCGCGTTTTAGTGAAGCAAAATGGGAGCGCGTTTTATTGAAGCAAAACGGGAGCGCGTTTTAGTGAAGCAAAACGCGCGCGTGTTCTAGTGAAGCAAAACGTGCGCGCGTTTTTGTCTACTATCCTAATTGGCATGCATGTTGGCAGCCTTGGGATTAGGCTTGGCAGGGTCGATATTGCTTGGGATGATTTCTATTTTATGGATCAAGCGTGATTGACTTCATTCTACCATTGCATCTAAAAAGTCCCTCAACTTCTTGCACACACCCTTGAATAAGAGTTAACTGGCCTCCCATTGAGAGAAGTTTATGTGCCCAGTGAAAGATTTTGCTTTCAAATCGCTGAATCAAACAATGCCAGTCACTGACTTTATATCCGAGAGGCTTGAGAAAATAGCCTAGATACTTGAATCCAGTAGTGATGGGCTCCATTTTATAAGGAAGAACCCGAGCAATATCCATTCTGATATCATCCTCCACATTATTATAAAGGAAACAAGATTTTTCCACACTAATGTTCATCCCCGAAGCTTTATAGAATGTGCTTAATATCACTTCAAATTTCATCCATTCAGATACAGTACTAGAGCCTAGAAGAATAACATCATCAATGAAGAGGAGATGAGTAACTGCAAGAGAAGAAGTAATCTTGATACCTTTAATGAGGCCATGATCCCTTACATCAGCAATCAATAGGCTGAGTCCTTCGATAACCAGAATGAAGAGCAACGGAGAAAGAGGGAAACCTTTCCTGATGCTTCTCGTTGCTGAAAAGAACTTTGAGGGCATACCATTAATAAGTATAGAGGGAAACCTTGCCTGATGCCTCCTTCTTCCACTTTTTGTAGCCCATTTCCATCCTCTTTTTGGGCCATCTTTTGGGCTGTACTTTCATCATTTTTCACCCTCATTTGCAGCCTTATTTCTCTGATTTGCAGCCCTCTTTCTCTCTTAGTTTCCACCCTTCTTTGACTTGCCTTTTGTCCTCTTTTCACTCCATTTCCCCCTCTCTTGCCTTGTCTTTCTCTTTCCTCTTCTCTCCCTTCTTTTCGGTAAGTTTGGGTAGTTGTTTTTATCTAGTTTGTAGATTTATTTTCAAGTTATTTTTTATCAACTGATCCTATAAAAAGTGTATGCCTAGAGCTCTTAGTTTCAGGCAGGTGAAGGAGAGCCCAAAGGCCACAAGAAAGCAAGGAGTGCAAAATAACAAAAAGACTCTCTCCCTCTTCTCTCAATCCCCTTCTTTACCTGTTCTTCCAAGAAGCAAAGAAGACATCATCATTGTAAAAAAACTAATAAAAAGGGCTACTGGGAGCAAGTCTCCTTTCTTTTATACTTCCCCTATTTGGGGGAAGGGTGTTGTGTCATTTTTCATGATTTTTTAGTGTAGTTTCCTTTAAGCAATTAGTTTAGTTCTTTGCTTAGTCTAAGTTTCCATTTTTTGCTAATTTCTAGTTGTTCCTTAGCATAAACACTAATTGCTAGATTTATTATTGCATTTTGCTATCTTGTTATATAATTGTCAAATCATAAAAAGAACCAAAATCTCTTGAATCTCACCGTAAGGTGGATCAAGAGTGCTCTATGTCGGAGAGTTTAATCAACCACTTTCATCTTAATTGTTGTGCTTGTTTAATCAATTAATTATTTAAGACTCTTGAACTTGCAAAAACACAAGTCAAGAACACTCTCTATGAGAAATCATCCTAGGTTTACACAATCCCTACATTAGCTGCATATAGATTAGCTAAGTCTCTTGAACCACTGTCATAAGACGGGGTCAAGAGCGCTCTCTATCGTAGATTCTAATTAATTGTCTTAATAAAATCTTCAACACACATACCCCTTTAATTAATTAACTCCCTTCCCTCCTTGCCAGAGTATGCTCTAACCGATTCTAGATCGGAATACCCAAAAACGGCATTGGATCTTTAAACCCTACAAGAGTAATTTAATAACCCTTAAACACCCTTAACCAACACACCGACATTGTAGGGATCCTTCCAATGTACTTCCTATTAGAGGTGCCGAAACCTCCCGCTGTCTTAGATTCCCGGCTAGCTGGTCACTTGACAATATGAGCTTGGGATGCTTGGCGGGCCCGACATGTCTTAAATGGAGGAAACTTAAAAGAGTCTCTCGGCTTTGACAAACCTTCATTGACACCCTAATCAAGAGCATTTTTTAAAATTCTTAAAATCTACCAAGAGCACTTGCAAAACCTAATTTTCACTAGCTTAACTCCTAGACTTTATTTCACGCATTTATTTGACTCCATAAGGCAATGGTCCTTCGTTATAATTGAGTAATATTCTATCTTGATCAAGTGTCTATGGTCTATTTTTACTGATTATATCGGAATGCTTAAGTTACAAGTCTAGAATATTTGCTTATCTTTCAGTCTCTTGCTAGCAATGTGGATTGCTCTGATTTACGTGTCACATTCATAAACTTAATCATTTCTAATCACAAGTATCTCCTAAACAACACCCATCCGCATCCAAAATATCTTAAAACTTAACTTAAACATTGAGCCATAGAAAACTCTTTGTTAGGGACTACCCCCCTTGGCTTCATTAGGAGTTAGCCTAAACGGAGGAGCTAGGAGTAGGTGATAGTACCTAGCTCTGTGCTTTCCCCCAAGGTCACACCTCTCCCACTTTTTCAAGTGAGGAGACAGCTTTCGGAAGATTTCTGCTGCTGGTGTGCAATCGGCAGACAGCAGGCTCAACAGAACTAAAACTGATAGAGGTGACAAAATGTTCCCATGACTCATGCAAAGAGCACAACATTAAAATCTCCTTGTCTTCAGAACTAACAATATCTCCCATACTAGACAACTGAAAAAGAAGAGTATTGAACGCATTCAACTGATCCGAAATGTGTGTATCTTCTTTCATACACAAGGTAAATAATTGTCGCTTCAGGAAGGTTTTATTTGTCAAGGATTTAGTCATATAGAGACTTTCTAGTTTTGTCGAGAGACCTGCTGTTGTAGTTTCAGACACAATATTAAATAAAACATCATCGGTCAAGCATAATCAAATAGCACTAAGATCTTTTTCATTTATCTCATTCGAGTATTCATTGGACATATCATAGGGTTTCTTGGTTTACCCTCCTAGTGCCTTTGCCACTCCTTGTTGTATCAGCATATCCTTCATCTTGACCTTCCATAACTTGAAATTGTTGCTCCCATTGAATTTTTCAATTTCAAATTTAAAACTCTGTGTTTTTGCGATTTTTTCAAAAAAAAATAATGAACCAATTTTAGTCTTCCAATATATTCTAGAAAAAACTTTTCTCAGAAATTTATTCTAAACTTCCAATAAAAAAATCAGTTTTTATTATTATTCAAACTTCCACTGTTTCTATTCCAAAAGAAAACTTCCAACAAATAAAAATAATGATTTTTATTTTACTCAAAAATTTATTCTTAATCACTCTTCAAAAAATAATGCAGCAAGCTTGCATAGGCTGGCATTCACGCTGAACTTACAATAAATAAATCAACACAGGTAAATTTTTTATTTTATCGTTCTCCAAAGGCTATCGCTCTCCAAACCGCAAACATAGCATCAAATAAAAAATTCCAGAGTCCAAACACCAGACTCCTCCAACAACGACCTCTAGTGAGATTTCTTCTCCACGCTGGCTCACAACGATTCTCTTCTTAGCATCTCTCTACATGTGTAGAAGCAATCTGTGTTCTACTCTCTTTCAGTTAGTTGTCATTACTCCACACGATCCAACGTGAGGTGCGTTCCTTCACAACTAGTTTGCAGACATAACTCGTTCACGGTTTGCATTCTTCAGAAAAGATTCGAGGTGTTATCACCTCCACACTCAGCAGTCACCGGGTTCCATGGAAAGCTTCACGCTCAACACATGGTCTCTTTTAGCACTGAGGCTCTGATACCACTTGTTGGATCTGAGATCCACAGAGAAAATAACACACAGAATATATTAACAGAAATACATATATGAGCACAAAGGTTTACTGTGGTAAAACCCCCGAGAGGGAAACATCCACAGAGCAATGGTAACGATCTTCCTTATTATTTAATGAATGAATATTACAACAGCTTACAACTCTTCGACCCTTCTCTACGAGAATACAAGAAATATATACATTTATTTCACGGTTACTCTTAAGTGAACAAACTAAATTAATTTGATAAGTCCGTTATGAAGCCACCGAGAGAACTATTGTCACCCGTTTCCAACACAACCCCACCTTAGAGGTTGTTACAAGACCACGACCCAACAAGAATAGTGAACCCATAGTCATGGCCCAGCTTGGGAAGGATGACAACAAACATGACCCAGTAAAAAATGGTCACAAAACAGGTTTGGCAGCCCTAGAAGAATGACGCCCAAGTCAAAAACCCAAGAGTAGCTAATAAGGATGGCCATGACCTACATTTAGGATGTCATCACAGTCACACATGAGCCCAAAGGAGGGAAAACATAGTCATGGCCCGACCTTAATGGAAACAAGCAACTCACATCCTAGTTAAAGGAGAAGCTTAGAGTCACAACCCATTCCACAAGGAGATAGAGGAAGCAAGAACCCAAAAACATCCACTCAAAGTAGCATTAGCCCTAGGTGTCAAGAAAACCAACAACAATAATTTCTACAAGAGACAAAGATCAGATCTAAACTTTTCTCATGTCAAGATGTATTCCAAAAATGAAGTTATAAAATTAATTTATAATCTTAACAAACCTTCTAGAAGGGTCACTTAAACACTCCTAGGTTTTAGGAGAATTACTAAATCAATACATAAATAAAGTTAGTTTGATTTAAAATAGGGTACCAAAAGGTCAAATGGTCATAAAAAACAAAAACAATAAAAACAATAACCTCGTTAAGTCATCATAGCAAAGGTGGCCATGGTACCATAAACAATAAGGAGGCTAAGACCAATAAGAAAGCATAAGACCATAAGTCAACTAGAGGGGTCACAACAAGGTGGTAAGGAAACCCCCTTACCCACAAGATCAAGGTGGAGAAACAACTATTTTAGCCACAGGACCAACTAGACCAAAGACTTTAATCTTTTCTCTCTCAAGTCATTTTTTCCACGTGTGTTCCATATATTTTTATCATCTATGTATAAGGAAGATCCAAATTGGATGATGTGATCCTCTGGTCCTCCATACTGCTCCTAAGGGTTAAATGCTAGTGACATCATTAAGGGGTGGCTAGTCCCTTGAGAAACAACCTAGCAATAACCAATTAGGAAAAGACGACATCACACATCATCATCTTGGTCAACTAACCAAGACCCACCTAATTAATTGACCATGTATGTACGTGGAGGAACTTCTTGGTCCCACACCAAGAATCTTCGTGGTCCGAGACGATGAAGTCTTTGCCTCAACTTGCAGGATCTACTTGGTCCGAGACCAAGAATCTGCTTGGTCCAAGACCATGATACCCTAGAGGCATATTATAGGGGCCCTAGCCACATGTTAGGGACTTTTCAATGGCATCAACCTACTTGGTCCCAGAACAAGAACCCCACGAGACTGTTGGGGGCCTAAGGTACCTTCTAGGGACTTACTCTACTTAGTTAACTAACGAAGACCCCTAGTTAACTTACGAGGGTACCATCCTCCATGAGAATGGGTCTTGCAACTACACTTTCTTTAACATAAACTTGTTTGGATTAACAAGCTTATGAGGTATCCAAAGGCCATAACTAAAAAAGTTTTGTTGCATACTTTATGAAGTAAAATGATACTTTTTTTAAAGCTAAAGATAAGACGATAAAGACATAACTACTTATACTTATTCATTCAAAATAATAAATATATGTAGCTACTTGTAAACACTAGTTTGAACTTGATAATATCTCCATTGAAGGAAGCCAAAGTCATCCAACCCTTTTGCATTCTCGAACAAGATGTTAGAATGTATGCTTTGCATCTTTGTAGATTGGATAAAGCCCTTTTCATGCCCTCTCACTACCTTTATGAAATCAATAAAATTTTATTTCCATAAGGCATGAGTGTGCAATGTATGTCCTTCTTGAGTTCTTGTGATGAAGGTGGACGCTTGATGGTATTAGAGTTCTTGTGATGAAGGTGGACGCTTGATTTTTGCATTCTCGAAAAAGATGTTAGAATTTATGCTTTGCATCCTTGTTGATTGGATAAAGCCCTTTTTCATGCCCACTCACTACTTTATGAAATCAATAAAATTTGATTTCCGTAAGGCATGAGTGTGCAATGTATGTCCTTGAGTTCTTGTGATGAAGGTGGACGCTTGATGGTATTAGTTATGGTTGAATAGTTAAAGAAAGCATGTACATTATATTATCAGACACATAGTAAGCACAAATACGAGTTCATAAAAGAAAACAATATTTTAGATTCAATAATCCTTCAATCAAAGAAAAGAGGAACCGTTAAGTGAAACATCTAAGTAAGAGATTACTTGAGAAAGATCATTAATATTTACTTTATGCAATACTTTGATTCCCACTGAATATTCTTGCCCATGTGTGAGCCTGTAGAAAATTTTAGATTTGTCTACATATTCTGGAAAACAAGATATGCCAATTTATCTGTAAATTTTCCAAGTGTCATTCCAAAATGATTAAATGCAGGCGCACCCTTTAAACTTGGGCCAAAGGATAAATATTAAGGTAACTAATCAATAATTGAGGCAAAAGAAAGATTTTGACATCCATTAAGGTGACTAAAGTTGTTGGCAGAATAGTAAATGGTAAATACATGTTCAATTGCTTCTTCTGTGAATGGATGCCAGTAACGCATTCCAACATACAGTTTTGTTGATACATTTTTCAGTTTTAGTGCCACTTTTAATGCATCACAACACATAGAATGCCAACAAAATGAGCATTGATTTGCAATTTAACATCAGGCACCAGGCTGAAATCCTGGTTACTCTTTTCATGGAAGTAGAACATTACACCATCTCCTCTGACAAAGTGGGGATCGTATCACAACACTCCAACTCCTTCACAGTTAGGTTTGCAAGCTGTAACACAACTTACACAAAATTTAAAATCAAATCAGGATGATAAAAACCAAAATATTTGATTAAATTGAACTTTTTACCTTAATTTTTTTAATCCTCGTCTGCATTTGCAAAATGATGTATGATAATATTTAAACCAGTGCAGTAGCGACGCAAACAAAATAACATAACAAGAATGCAGTTACTTAGGTTGCTTCACACTTGGGGTCACAATCCACGAAACATCCCAAAACATCAACACTTGAAATGAGGTTTCGTTTAATAATTCTGCCCACGCATAATTTAACATTGTTGAAATTCACACTTCTTATGATAGGCTATGTGGAATTTCACATTCATTCATCCAAATGCCCTAAATATGTGCACTCATACAAAATTGTAAAGTTATCAGAAAGTACTTACATTATGGATGTATGTCACACTTTATCATTCTCTCCTCATTTTGGTTTTTGTCACACTTTGTCACTCCCACCTGGGTTTGTAGCCCTGCGAGTGTAGATAGATCCATGAAAGGATTATTTGATCCCTCACATAGATCCATGAAGGGGGAATATCTAAGACCTCTCATATCTATAGACTATTATAATACTTTCGCTAATGAATGCAAAAGTTACAGGAATTTAATAACAACCCCACAGGCCCAGATCTCATTTAATGAGAAAGCAGATCAACTATGCAACAATCAACGATTCTTCCCACACACTAAACCAAGCTCCATTTACTGCACATTGAAGGAATGTCATAGAATTCAATTGTTTGTTGACCTAGATCTTGCAGGACAGTGGTGTGGTAGTTGCGTATTCTCTTTGCCTTCTGCTATGGGCTCAACCGAATAATCCTGAAGGTGACAAATAACGAGAAGTTTTGATCCAGCTCCAGACTGAAATTGGGTTGTTTCTGTGAAACAAATCAGAGCCACCATGATAAAATTGGATCGTTTCTATGAAACACATCAGAACCTTTCAACGGTATTAAATTTTGTTTGTTCTGTGAAAAAATACAAACCCCTAAATCATTGTAAGATTACGGTTGGATTAATACAAACTGGGTATATTTCTTCTTATAAAACCCTGCCTGTGTGGAAATCCAGGGTTTCGCTGCCACATCTTCACCACCTTGCGTTTAGTCTCATCCCAATGATCCCATTGATATTCCCTCGTGCTTTCCGCTATTAACGTCTAGGGTTCTGGCGTGTGTTTAACTGTAACAGTCTGCCTTCTCGGCTGTCAGTAACCATATGCCATTCCAACGTTTCACTCTGACGAATGTATGCCAGTGAAACCTTTAGTTTATAGTGTAACAACCCACAACGACCTCCTGCCACCTCCAGTTATGCCTGTAGGCGTTTTTTTTTATTCACTTCTTTGTAGTGGCTTGCGTGAAATCTGCTCTTTCTGCCTGACCTTCTTATGCCAGTCTACCACGTAGTGCTTCATTATGGTTTCCTGAGATGCCTCTCTTTTCATTTGCTTCATTATCGTTTTCTGACATGTCTTTCTTTTCATTATGATACTCAAAAGATCTTTTTATTTTTGACACAAAAAATGACCCATTTGTATGATGATTTAACTGCTAAAGTATACAAAAGTGTAAGCTTAATGGCAGAGCTCCTAGCTAACCATAGAGCTGCAGAGTCTCAATAACTCTGTCAGTTCATGGATTTTATAAGTCCATGGAGCTTCTGCACCTGCACCCTCACCGCAATGTACTTTGCATGGGTTGACTGACAACCTCTAAATATTTAATGAAATCTTGGTGGTGTGTTCTCAACCCCTTATCTCCTCTTAAGGCAGCATATTCTAGATAAAGTTTTTTTAGATTATTATTTTAAATTTTTAATAATTTAGGTAAAATTTTTTTTAAGAGATTCTTTTTAAATAAGTCAAAAAATGTTATCATTCAATAAGTGCTTTGGATTGAATTTTTTAAATGATAAAATCAATCATTTTTTAGTTTTATATGTAACCGCCATAGTTATCAATATTATTAATTAATATTCATAATAATGTATTAATTTTTAATTTTTATTAAAAAAATAAATCATTTGAAATGATTTATTGACTATGTATAAGTTGGTTTGAGTGGACTTTAATTAACCATCATGATAATCATTATAATTTATTCACTAAAAATTTCCAAATCAATTTTAAGGAAATTTATTTATTTATTAACTATTATTATTATTTTAAATAAAAAACATATGTTTTTATTACATTGATTCAAATTATATATGTTCTTGATTTATGTAACATTATTTTTTTATAATTATTCTAATATTATTTTTTCTACATATGTATGTATTATATGTTCGAAATGATCTTCAAAATAGTTTTGTAAATTGACAATTAACATTGTTATATAATTTTGATATAAAATGAGTTTATAAGTGGATAATTATCATAAGTTTAATATTTTTCAATAATAAATATCTTTTATTCTCTCTAATTGTGATTTTTTAAAATTTAGATTAAATAAAAATTTAAAGACACTTTCATGGTCAAAATTATTATTAAACATTGTTACCTATAATTTTCAAAATATAGTACTAAATTTAGAAAAAAAATCAAAATAGTTTTGTAAAATGAAGATGAACATATACATATACATATATACACACACGGAGTTTATAAGTGGATAATTATAATAATTTCATTTTTTTCTTTAAAGATGTCTTGTTTTCTTATTATAATTTTTTTAAATTTAAATTAAATAGAATTTTGAAGACAAAGTTTCACATTCAAAATTTTCACCAATAATATGAACTATATCTTTCCAAATAAATCTTTACTAAATTTAAAAAAATATTCCAAAAACAAGAATTTACCCACTTATTAACTTAATTTAAAAATATATATCCCAAAAAATATTGTATTTAAAGAAACAATGATGAATGTTTATTAATTACTCAATAAGTCAATAAAGAAAGAGTTTTAGATTATTTTAGAAATTTTGATCATAAATATTATCTTAATTTTTTTATTATTTTAAAATAATTTAAATTGTATATTTGTTTTTAAATAATCATGAAATAAAAATATATTTTGTTTATTTAAAAAAAAAAATTTAACCATTTTAAAATAATTTACATTATTAAAAAAATTAAAATAATTATAAATATTTTTAATTCAAAAATAACTTTATAAATAAATTCAATTTTTAAAATTACATTTATAAAACTAAAAAAATTGAAGTAAAACATCACTATACAGACCTCTTAGCTTTAGTAAATGTGATTTTTTAATTAATTTTTTAAGTACATCCACTTAATTGAATTAACAAAAGGTGGCTCCCCTCTAAGTAAGGTCCTGTCAACCCCTGAAAAGTACGTCGCTGTTCAGGTGCAGGATCTTCATGGTATCATGGATGGAGTTATGGAGACCCATGTCATTAAGAATCTGCAGCTTTATCGTTAGCTCTCGCCGACCTCCATACTCACTAGTCCTAATAGCGGACCTCCATACCGAAGGTTGTTGACTTTTCCAACATAGGACCCCACTCAGACCCTATTCTCGTGAAAGGAATAACCAGATAATAACTATTTTTTAAAGAACCAAATATGCTACAGGTTAAAATGGGAGTTGTCTAAAGAGGGGGCTTTTTTATCTCTGTTTCTGGCTTGTTTTTACGAGTTTTTTGCTATGAATCTTCACAGAATTTTCACAATGTTCAAAAACATTGCTAGGATCTTACAGAGTGTGGGCGTTTGGGGTTTTATTGTTACCTAATTTCATTTATGAGCTTAAAATGGCCCAACAAACAACATAAATTACAGATTTTGTAGATTAAATTCACCTTATTCCAACAGAAAATCGGCTTGAAGGTCAAAAAGTCCCCTAGTTAGAAAACTCAATTAAAATGTCCACATGATAGTGAAATCATTATTTTGTTGGTTTACTAAAGCACCGTGAGCCTTGAATGCGGATCGGTGTTGAACCTACCCACGTGAAGAGCCCTAGCTCCATGTATTGATAGATCAATTTGGATGGGAAAAAAATTCATGGGAATGGATTTTGCATGAATCAATTCCAAGGTAAAGAAAGAAAGGCGCTGTGTGAAAAACCCTTTCCTCTTGAGGAAAGAATAGCTCCAAAAGAAAACCAGTCGGTGAGATGATAAATTCTAAAATCAATTTTTCGTGAACAAGATCCACCAATGTGAAGAGAACCGTTGTTGCGAAAACATGTATTCGTTAAGCTAAGATGAGAATGTCACTGGAAAAGAAGCTACGGTCAGTTCACGTCAATAAATCATAAGGAATGAACCAAATGTTATAGGTATATAGGATAAATCATAAGGAATGAACCCTGAATGTTAAAGGTATTCAATTCATGCCAAGTTTTTTTTCAGAAGAAAAAAGCATGTTCTTGTTATTCATTTAAGAATCAAAGGGCATCTGAAATGCCATCCCAAAAAGTGGGTTACAATCCAAATGGGGAATCCAAAGAAACATTTAACAGGTACATCATGGGGGAGACACAACACAACAAGCTGCAAGGGGGACAAGTACATCTCCAACATACAGATCCTATCAGTAAGGTTGTCACTCAAACCATATCTATCGTGAACACAAAAGTGTAGAACTGCAGTCTAAAAGAGTCTGCTCCAACATAAATGAAATCCTGATGCATCAAGAAGAGGAGTACAAGCTCTAGCACCTCGCTCAAAAGAGCTCAATCTTGTCATGAGAGGCCAAATGGCCATCAAAACATTGAGAGTATGTACCTGTTCCCGGAGCCAAAGAAAGAGTTTTTTTAGAGAGGTTGTCTACATGTTGATTGTATTCACGATAGATATGGCAGAAAGACAGCTCCAGAAAGCATGAGCATAGATTTCTTATGTCCCTACACCAGTGAAAGAATTCAGGTGGTGAAAGGGATGCAATACCGTTTGCCCAATTTATAATGACTAAAGAGTCACCATATATTCCGAGCTTGGGTATCCCCATCATTTGGGCTATATACAAAAGGGCCCAGAGCCCGATCAGTTCCGCTTTTGTATTGGTAAAATTACCTACCCCCAAATCAAACTCGAAGGAGAGTGACTTACTCAACATCAGACAAAATCCAACCCCTCCAACACCTTTAGCAAATGCCCCATCAAAGAAGCGACAGGGATACATAAGGACAGGACCCTGACCCAAGGATCTGGACTTTTTAACTTTAATGACTGATGGACAATACATCTGTGAAAAATAAGTAATATGATGGAAGATACTAGTGACAATCATAATCTTCCCTTCAAATATAGAGATATTTCTTCCTTTCCAAACAAACCACATGGCAAGAAATGGAAGATAATAGTTGGCTAAGTTTTTGGAGAAATTGTCAGTCCACCTATCCAGAAACGAGTTGAGATCATCTGACTGAAAGGAAGGAAAAATATTGTATTGTTCTATAATGATACCGATAACATTCTTCCAAACTTCACAATGGTAAAAGAGGTGCTATACACAATCAGCAGCCTTATTACAGAGAGCACAGACCCCAGGTCCAGTCTAGCCATGCTTCTGGAGATTATCCCAAGTAAGTATCTTGTTCTGCTGTGCCAACCAAATGAAACAACAAATTTTCCTGGGGAGAGAACCAGTCCATAAATTTGAAAGTAATATGCTTCCAGCCTGAGGAGAAAAAGAGTGGAAAATACAATCATACACCAGTTTTGTGGTAACAGTTCCATCATGCTTGTGAAAATATCAAATCGGAGAGTCGAAAAGAGTATTGAGATGAATACCCCCAATTTCCAAGCTTCTTGTGAAGGAATCCCAAATAATTTTCCAGTCACTTGTGACACAGAGATCCTCAGTCGTATACCAGTACTTGTGTATTCCTCGCAGGGTATTACGTTCCTGGGATAGTGAGACAATATCTAGATCCTCCAAGAATTCCTTAAACCTGACAGGGAATGTGATAAAGTCCTGAACCCCAATAATGGGATCAATGCTCATTAGAACACTATTACCATTTCCCACCTACCAAGCAAGGCTTCTACCGAGCCATGGGAGAGTCAACAAGAAACCTTTCCAAAAAACCAATGCACCACGATAATTAAAGTGCTTACCTCTGAGCCAAGTCTCAATAGTGAGCTTCTTTAAATATTTGCTGACAACTACATCATGCCAAAGTCCATCATTTTGAAGTACCAACCAAATTTTTTTTAATCTAAGGGCTATACTGAACCAGTACAAGTTCTTAATTCCCCATCCCCCATACAAATATGGACAGGAGAGGCACTTCTAGTCCGACAGATGGTGTCGGTGCTTGTTTCCTGAAGAGCCCCAAAGAAAAGCAAAGGTAATACTTCTAAGCTTGTTCAATACAGATACAGGAATGGGAGCGAGACCAAACTAGTAAACCGGGATGCTAGACAATACTACTTGAATAAGAGTTAACTGGCCTCCCATTGAGAGAAGTTTATTTTCCCAGTGAAAGATTTTGCTTTCAAATCGCTGAATCAACCAGTGCCAGTCACTGAATTTATATCCCAGAGGCTTGAGAAAATAGCCTAGATACTTGAATCCAGTAGTGATGGGCTGCATTTTATAAGGCAGAGCCCGAGCAATATCCATTTTGATATCATCCTCCACATTATTATAAAGGAAACAAGATTTTTCCACACTAATGTTCATCCCCAAAGATTTATAGAATGTGCTTAATATCACTTCAAATTCCATCCATTCAGATAGAGTACTAGAGCCCAGAAGAATAACATCATCAATGAAGAGGAGATGAGTAAGTGCAAGAGAAGAAGTAATCTTGATACCTTTAATGAGGCCATGATCCCCTACATCAGCAATCAATAGGCTGAGTCATTCGATAACCAGAATGAAGAGCAACGGAGAAAGAGGGAAACCTTGTCTGATGCCTCTGGTTGCTGAAAAGAACTTTGAGCGCGTACCATTAATAAGTATAGCAAAATTAGCTGATGTCAGGAGCCCATAATCCAGTTTACATCCAGGAGAGGAGCCCCAATTTGTATGAGGATGAGACAAATGAAAGACCAGTTAAAACAATCAAAATCCTTCACCAAATCCAATTTAAGGATAAGGGCACAAGAGTTTTTGGTCCTCACAGTATGGAAGGGCTCCTAGACAATACCAATGGGCTCAACAATCTGACGATTCTTCAAAAAACCATACCGCTCTTTGGTAATATGAGTGTCTAAGAAAGGCTTAAGCCTCACTACAGCTGCCTTTGAGATCAACTTATATAGCAGGTTACAAAGGGATATAGGCCTAAAATCAGCGAAAGTA
This sequence comes from Pseudotsuga menziesii, assembly GCA_001517045.1. Classification (NCBI taxonomy): domain Eukaryota; kingdom Viridiplantae; phylum Streptophyta; class Pinopsida; order Pinales; family Pinaceae; genus Pseudotsuga; species Pseudotsuga menziesii. The sequence goes on from LPNX010666528.1 coordinate 15,024, forward strand.
ATGGGCTTATCCTTTTTTGGGATGAAGGCAAGGAAGGTAGAGTTAAGAGAAGGAGGAATACATCCTGTAACCCTAGCACTTTCCACTGCTGACAACAATTCATCACCCAATAATTCAAAGAAATGCAGATAAAATTCGACAGGATAGCCATCCGAACCTAGGCTCCTGTCATTTTTAAAAGTATGAAGGGCACTTTCAACTTCAGTCAAGGAGACAGGATCAGTGAGACAATGGGCATCCTCCTGAGAGATCATCTTGGGCTAGAGTAATACAACCCTAAGTTATTCCATCAGACAGGTCTGTTTGTCATCCCTAAAAGGATAATGGTATTCAATTCATGTAAGTTATTTCATAAAAGGTGGAGATCACGTCATTTAAAAAGGGAATACAAAAGTTTTATCATTTCAATAAAGAAACATTTAATGGTTTTTTCACAAGGGATTCACCTTGTTGAGCAATATCTTATCACGTTCGTTCATATTGGGAGGTTTTTAATTGTGAAAAATAAGGTCAATATATTGTAGGTATTGGGGGGCAAGAAATAGGGTATGGGGGTTATAAAAAGGGTTTTTTAGTAAAAATAAGGAATATATTGTAAAAATAGGGTTTTTTAATTTGAAATATGTATTGGGAGGGGGCCTCAACAAAATGATTTTTGTAAGTAATTTTCAATATCTAGTGAAATTAGGGGTATTCTTTAATATCCCACGAACGAAGGCGCTATGACATAGCTTCACTATGTGAATACCCCATGGGTTTTTTTTAAGAAAGGAGATGACGTCATATCTCATGCCTTTTAAGTTGAGTGAAAGGAGAGTTTTTAAAATGTCATATTAAAAAAGAAATTCTTATGACCACATCATTTCATGAAGAGTTTTTAAAAGTGATGTAAACTTTATTTTTACAAAAGGTGTTGTGGATTGTACCTTCATAATGGTGGCTACGATCCTTATGCATTTGCTTTTCTCATGATGTATAGAGGAAAATTTTTTAAGTGTAAAACTCTATATTTTGATAAGGGATTATGGGGATCATGGCTTGTAGTGTGAGAATCATATTTGGATTGAAAAACATCAATAATGAGAATAAGAATGAGGATGATAATGATTACTATAAAAACAATGACGAAAATGATGTTAATGAAGATGAGGATGATGAGGAAAAGGATGAAGATGGAGAGGATGTAAATGAGAATGTTGAGGATAAGGAATACCCAACACCATGACAACTTACTTTGAAGGTTAGTGTCCCAATCTAACACATGTGATTGTTTTACAATGACCTTTATCTTGAAACACTAATGTAATTCAGATTAACCAAAACCCAGTCTCAATAGAAAAAGCAATGCCCAAAAGAGTCACTAAGAGATGTTTTTCAGTACGTTTGAAAGAACATGCATAACTACAACTTGGACTTGTATTTCATTACAGACAACAAATTATATGACTAAATCATTTTTATAACTTAATAATTAATGAGGCAAAAATGCATCTCATATATGGAAAACAATCAATGTAAAATGATACATTGCATAATAAATGAAGATAAAGCATAACATGTTTAACAATGTTTTAATGGATGTTCTACAATATAAATGTTTTGAAGATAACAGCACACATGAAATACCTGATGATATGAAATTTGTAAAATATAAGAATATCCAATGTCAATTATTTGTCAAATATTATAGTCAATGTTGTAGGAAGAGCCAAGTTGTAATTATGGATTCACTTTTACTCAAATATTTCCAATCATACAAAGATACTATAATGTTAAAGGGTTTACTTGGAGTACGATCTTGCAAATATGATGGTTAAGTCTCCCCAATCACATGAATGTCCCTTTGGAACTCAAAATGGACAACACATCTTGAAACATGTCAAATATTCCCCACACACTCAACAAAGACCTTATGTAGTGGTTTGAGTCCCCATAGATGACATCTGATCCCCAAGAAATTCCCTAACACCCAAGACATGTTCATCATGTTGTTTCAAACCTCATAATAGTGACCAAATCCCATGCATAGCTAAATTTCTAATTTATATGGATTGCGTAATATGTAGAACATAAGGCATAACCATGATTCCTTGAATAAATTGTTAGGAATTACACCATCGTCATCATTATCATTGTAAGCATCATCATCATCATATAATCACATACTTTTTTTTTTGTTTTAATGACCTGTAAGTCCTCGTGTGCTTAATTTTTTTATTGAAACTATAGTTGGTGCCAAAGTCAAGATTAATGTGATTAATAACCCATTTTGTTTATAGCCATTTAACCCAAAATATTATAATCACTCTACAATAATCAAGATAAACCCTATACTCTACCCATTTTTTCTCCTCAAAACATGTCTAGTACCCTAAGAGCCATACCTGGACCCCAAAAACCCCTAATGGTGCACATATCATCACACTTAGCTAGATATATCATCAATATGTTATGTGCGATTCTTATAGGTGTTGATCATGAACTTAGATACCTAAAATACTCCTTTAGGGCCTAAGGTCTAAGTTTCCTCCTTAAACATGTCTAGAACCCTAGGACCCATACCTAGTGCATCATAATAGAACTAATATCCCTGCTTGTAGGCAAAGGATAACTTTGGGAGGCCATGTGTGATCATTTAAGAAATCATGTTTGTTCCTTCATTTAGGATTTAACACTTTAGTTTCCTCCCTTGACTATGCTCAATCCAAGAGAACCTCCTAGGGTTGCCAACATCTTCACTCAAAGGCCAAGGATACCTTTTGGGAGGTTAAATGTGGTGTTTTGAGGTATCCTTCATGGCCTTGGGTTCCTCAAATATTCCTTTATAGCCTAAGGCATAAGCTTCCTTCCTTATCCATGTATAGGACCCTTATGCCCACACCTACTTCATAGAACAATTTGATGGAATCGACCCCCACTCATATGACAATGTACGCTTATAATACCATGTATGGTTGTTCAAGGTATCCTACCTAGTTTTTTCAAACAATCTTGACCCCACTTGATATATATGTTGGCATTACGATAGGTATTGAGATCATATGGAAACATATCAGATTGTGATGTGGTTTTCATTGATGGCAACACATAAGTTCCAAGCATTTGATCCAACAGCAAGGAGGATATATAAGCAGAGATCAGAGTGTAATCATGCTCTCCGCTCATGTCTACAAGCAAACTAGTTCCCCTGAGGAATTAAACTATGACTTAGCCTCGATGAATACCTTCAATATCAAAAATCAAGAAGTTGAGACATGTTTTCCATTCAATTCATTTGACAAATATTGGATGATCCAAGGTGTACATTCAATTCATTTGACAAAGATTGGACGAACCAGATTAAAGGAGGAAATATGGATTGACGGTGGGAAAGGATTCACAAAGTGAACTTATACGGGAGATAAGAGATCCACAAAAGAAAAGTGAAGATATGCAACGTTAAGGTGAGATCCGCATTTGATCACAGATACAAGGTCAGGAAGGAGCTTGTAAGAAATTGAAGGCTCTTAGAAGTTGCAGAAATAGATTTGCAGAAGGAAATTGCGGAAGCCCATTTCAGGAAAAGTTGAAGGCAAGTCCGCAATCTACAACCCGATTGCGGAAAGAGACTTGCAGAAGGAAAATTGTGGAAGCCCATTTTTGGGAAAAGTGGGAAGGTGGATCCACAATCTGATTGTGGAAAGGACCATTGCGCCCGCATGGTTGCGGAAGTCAATTTTTAGGAAAATTGAGAATTGTATATCCGCAATCCGCAATTGTGGAAAGGAGCTTCTGGAAAGGTTCTTGCGGAAACTCAATTACGAAAAGATGGAATTGTGAAAAGATTGAGTTGTGGAAAGACTAAGGTTGTGGAAGCAAGCTTGCAAAAATTTTATTGTGGAAAGACAACTGCAGGACAAAAGTTGCGGAAACTCAATTGCGGAATTTGAAGGACCCCCATAATACAAAGGAAATTTGGTTCGAGCAGTTATGAATTCAAGAAACTGGCGACAGATGGTTAAAGAAGTTTAGAATTCGTATTGATTGAGTTCCTTTCCGGCCATGAGTCATTGAACGATTATTTTTATCAATTATGAAACTAGAAGTTAGGCATGCGAACAGGTGAAGGGAATAAATATTAGCAAGCATAAAACAGGGAGCAGAGAAATGTGTGACATGCACTAAAATGGGGAGAATACATTGAACAGAGACAATGAAGGGAGCCAAGTTTGAATGATTAGAAGCAGAAGTAGATTAGAGAATGTAATAGAGTTGGTAAGCATAGCAATATATGGTTTTTAGCATATTGTACTTAAAAAAAAAAATCTATGGAATAAGGGTGGTAGGGTGGTGCTAGGGAATACTTGTAGTCTTTTGTGTGCAAGTTGGAGCTTGTACAAGTCTAGTGGGTTCCAGAAAACCATGAGAGTTGGTGCTCTCCATAAGTTGCTTCTTTTAAAATAGAGGTTGTAGCCTCACTTGAGTTGGTACTCAAAGAAAGTTAATTTATAATAAAATAATTTCTCTTATGAGTTTCCTTGTGAATATCTTTCTCTGTCCCCGTCATATGTGTGATTGATAACAATTACTTCTATTTTATATTTATTGCATTATCATCATTGCAAATCTGTGAACAATAATAAATTTTAAAAGATAAAAAATTGTTTAAGCTTATGAGTAACTGATTCAACCCCCCCTCTTAGTTATTCGAATAATCTCAAGAATTGGCATTAGAACATGTTCCTTTTATTTAAAAGTATATATGTAAGCTTAAACATGACAAGTTATGAAGGGACTTTAACCAATAAGGTTCCTATGTTTGATGGAGTTCATTTTTTTCCTTCTGGAAGGTTAGAATGAGAACTTATCTAATGTCCTTAGGTGATGATATTTGGGATGTTGTAGACATTGGATATGTAAAACCATTTTTTCTAGGCTCTAAAGATGATAAGTTGGAATTTAGTTTTAACGCAAAGGAAATGAATGTTATCCTGAGTGGTCTTGCATAAGCTGATTTTGTTAAGGTGATGCATCTTGAATCTTCAAAATAGATGTGGGACAAACTTATAAGCAATTATGAAGGAAATGAGAAAGTAAAAGATTCCAAATTGCAAACATATAGACTAAAATTTGAATAGTTAAAGATGAATGAGGATGAGACTGTTAGTAAATATTTCTTAAGAGTATAAGAGACCATGAATGCTATGAAAGGTCTTGGTGAAGAGACTGAGGAAGCACCCTTAGTTTAGATAATTTTGAGATCTTTGCCTTATATATTTAATCCCAAAGTTTCTGCAATAGAAGAATTAAATGATCTTAAAACTATGCCTATTGACCACCTTCCTAGGAACTCTGACTGCTTATGAAATGAGGATTAGTAAAGATAAATATAAGGTTGGATGTGATTGAGGAACTTTTTTTAAGAAGGTTGAAGAAAGGATCAGGTAAATATAAAGGCAATATGCCCTTTAAATGTTTCAACTGTGGTAAGATAGGCCATTTTGCATCTAAATGTCCTCACAAGCAAAAGAGTCAGACTTTTGATGATAAAGAGAAATGCACATTCAAGAAATAAAAAAAGAGGCTAAATATAAAAAAGAAAAGCTTGTGTGCAAATGATGTTGATTCCATGGAAGAGATGGAGAGTGATTCATCTTGTGAAGATAAAGTGAAAAATTGTATGCTTATGGCCATAGAACATTTTGAAAACGAATATACAGGAAGTGAACTGAATGTTGAAGAAGCTATAGTTGAAGTGGAGGGTGAACTAATCAGATCTCTGGAAGAGATTGACAGACTCAGACTAAAGAACAGGAAACAAAAACAATTGTTCATGCAGTATGAAAAGAATGGTAAAAAACCAAGTGAAGATCTTGCTCCATTAAAATTAGAATTAGAAGAGGCAAAGAAAATAGAAGATATTCTAAAACAACAATTAATAAAGGATAAAATGAGAAGTGAATCATTGGAAGAAGAAGTAGCGACAACTAGAAACGAATTGGAGAAATTTCAAACTTTGTATCACCAAAACATGTCAATTATTAAAGCTTCAGAAGAGCTGAACAACATTCTGAGGAAGCAAAGATATCCATTGTTAAAAATAGGTCTCGATTATGAAGAAGGATCAAGTAGCAATCAATCATAGAAGAAGAAATTAGGTAAGTTAATTAAAAGCAACAAACAATCATAATATGAACATACCTTGCAAACAAAAGAGAATGAAAATGAAACAAGCATCAGAATCGGGGATTCTGACCAGAAATATCAATCAAGATTTTCTTAGGAACAGAGCCAACAAAAGATGAGGCAACCAATTCCAAGAATACAGCCAAGATTCAGGTACCAAGGTTTTTTCCTGGCTACTATTATTATTGTTCTAATTTTGGCCATAAAGTCGCAAATTGTGCATTTAAATTTATAAGTATGCAACTAAGGATGCCAAATAACGATGAATTGTTGCACAGTCACTAAGTAACCAACAAATTCATACAACACGGTTTAAAACTGAAAGAAGAACTCACAATAGACATACCGACCCTTTTGATCTATTGTACAATGAGCGAGAATGTTATATTTGTGACAATTATGGACACAAAGCCTTAGAATGTCACCTGAAGAATTCTAGACCAGATTCAAGAATGAATTACTCGGCTGAAAATGTTAAAGTTTGGAATAAGAAAGAAAGTAACAAGTGTGGATTAGTACTTTCTGCTCAAAAGCAAAAGGACCCCTGGTATATTGACAGTGGATGCTCCAAACACATGACTAGTGATAAAAGTAAGTTTATGTCATATTTTCCCATTGATTATGTCGAGTACTGCATTCGCTAGGTTTGGGTGGATTTGCAATGATTGTAAAGGTTCGATATTTTCTCATAATGAAATATATATCTGACTATTGCACCGGTTTTCCCATCTTGGGTTTTTTTGGGGGTTTCCATACCCAAAATAATAGTGTCAATATTACGATGTGATGTTGTGATTTATTTCTCAGTTTTATATTTCGCTGCATACTGTAAAATATATTCATGTGTGGTTATCAATAGATATTTGCATGCACTATTTATCCCTAGTTTGAATATTAAAGGAAAATTTACATCACTAGGATTCATTCACTTTAGCTAATCACAAAAGTGTGAATGAATCACTGAAATTTATTGACCAGTAAGAAATATTAAAATTTATCACCTTACCTAATCATAAAGTGCTTACAATGCTTATCCTATCAAAATATTTATGTAGAAGCTCTATCATAAAGTCTCTATAGACTTGATATTTCAAATATTTAATTATTATCTTCACTCTACCTTTGTCTACCATATAGTTATTTGAAAGGAATTTTTTTTCTAAGCATGTATTATTATCATGCAAACCTTAAATTTCAATCATAAATAACATAATAACTACATAATAAAAAATACTATAAATTTAAAAAAAGATTTGTCCCTGAGATCAAACCATGCCTACTATCTCTATCCTTTGGAATCTTATTAGTTTATGAGTCATATTCCAATATGTGAACATTATAACTTCTTATAATATATAATAAAATGTAACAAAACACACAATGCAACGTTCATTCTATCTATTTCATGCGTCAGACATGTCAGCTACACCATTTATGTTCTCATGCATAATAGTTGATTCACATTACATGCTACAGAAGTATTCTTCTCACCAATTTATCCATCCTTCTCTTCAACTCTAGGTTGTAAAAAGCACCCAAAACACAACATCAATGGAAGACATAATTCAAAGCACTTGGTCTTAGTCACAACCCAATAATCCTCCTTTCTCACGAACTTCAACTTGGGATTCAATAACAAGAAGGAAAATGATGAAAATGGAGATGAGAAGGAGAAGGAGGGTTTAGGACATCCCATGTTCAAATTCAGTCGATTTTCCAATTCAAAAGGATCCAACAACATAGCCTATAATCACTTTATTCCTCCTTCCCTAGTTAGATCACTCCACAATGTTTGTAGCAGGAGCCACGAGTCACTTTGGTTCCAAGATTTGACAGATGCATCACTGTCACAACATTGCATCCCAATCATTGCTTGAAAAGTGTAGCTAAAATATAATGGATTTTTTGGGCTTTAACGCATTAAATTGTTGAAATTTGGGTTAGGTTAGGGTTAGAAATAGAAAATTTCAAAAATTATACTTTAATGCATAAAACAAAATCGAAAATCAATGCTAGATGCAGAAGTACCATTGTAATAATTTAAAACATAATTTTCATCTCTTTCAAATTTAACACTCCAATAGTCACTGTGTTAAAGTTGGTCCTTGAGATAAAATTTATCATCAGAAAAAACAAAAAAAATAAATAGTATTATACAAGACAAACTAAAAACATAACTAGCAAACAATCATTAAAAATACTAATGTTGGTTTAGATCTCCCTTAAACTCACATACCTTTAGGATCAGATCTTGTCAGTGAAATGACAAGTCATTGAATGAACAATGGACTTGCCAAAGAGAGTAATATGGGAGGGTTACATTAGTGTAGGATGCATACCTAATAATGTTAAGAAGAATGAAGGGAAACTTCAACCCTTTGTCCAAACTACAATAACACTCTCATGAAGGTAATGACAACTTCTGATTAGGCTCAAAAACTCACAAATCAGACTTGACAAAATCACAAATCAATCACAAGAAGTTCACTAGGGTCACAATTTAAGTTGCAAATTTGACAATCCACCCAAGAGATATTACCATAGTTCACAACCCATCCCTAGATGGTTATTACACAATCACAGTCTAGCCTAGAAGGCTGCCAAATAGTCATAACCGAGATTTAGGTCTACAAAACAAGTCAAAATTCAATACGTGAGGGTTTAACATGTCACAGTTTAGCCCTAGGGTCTTCCCACTAGTCACAGCCCAGTAAGAAGGTCTCACTTCCCAACCTTAAAGGATCTCAACAATCACAGTTCAGCAAGGAAAGACCTCAAAACAACTTGGAAAGGTCAACAAAAGTCACACACGATCTAGGGAGTGGGTTTCACAATCACGACCCAAACTTAGAGGTTGTTACAAGACCACAACCCAACAAGAATGGTGAACCCATAGTCATGGCCTAGCTTGGGAAGGATGACAACAAACACGGCCCAAACAGAAATTGTAACGCCCTATAATTTGACTAGACATATTTTTCAGATAGACATGCCGTAGTTTATTTTGCTTAGTATATGTTGGACTCAGTTCGATTGAGTAAACCATATGTATGGCATGATATATGTTACTTCTATGTTTAAGATGTTACTATGCTTCTGTTGATATATTGATTATGATGTTATGATTATGTTTGTGAGGTTACTATGTTATAGTTATCATGATATTACTTTGTTCATAAAGACAATGTATGTTTAACTGTCATCATTGATAAATGTGATATATCTCATGTGGTGCGTGGATACGGACCCATGATGTGATCAATTTAATGATTTATACGATGAAAGGAAATGATGTTGGTAATATGCACCAAGTGATGATTGAATGGAGATATTGTTATGAATGTATGTTTTCAAACTACTAATCCGTAGGAAACATGGGCTATGTAATAACTCGATACTTTATATGAAGTGTGGTATGGTACCTATTTTTGCAGAAGAGCCTTGTTTACAAAATTTGATGATACAATGACACAGACCAATCATATCGATAGCATCACAGTATGGTTTTGATAGGGAATAGACCCAGGGTGTTGAGAGGGATGGATTTTTCCACCCTATCTTTCTATGATACCCGAGGTCGTGGGAGGGCCACGCTGGACACGCTCCCCAATTTATTGTGATGACGACGGTCAGATGCCTTGTAGGAGAGGTTAGGTTCATTGTTCAGCCGACACCATCGCTCTCACGTTCTTATGTGGTCATGTCGGTGAAGCCGACATCCACTTCTATACTAGTAGAGGAAGGATAGGGAGGGTGCAGACGTAGGTTAGGATGGGAGTATGTGATAGCTAGTACTGTGTGGGGTCAGGGAGGGGATTTACGACACCAAGATTAGTAGTAGTAGGTGTCTCTTCCTTGAAAATATTTGATTGAGTAATGAATTTGAAAATGTAATGATGTTATAAATTAATTCGTTAATGATTAATGATGCTGAAAAAATTACGTGTTTGTATGTTAATATGGTCATTTACGATTGTTATGTCTTGTATCCATGAATTCCCTATCAATGCGAATCATTATTATTTTTTCATATACATACATACATACATACATATAGGATATATGATGTTTTCTTATATTAAGTGTATGATCTATGCATGCACTGGCCACGCATGCACACTTTTCACACGTATACCAATATCGATATACAAATACTTAACATGCTCAATAATGGTATAGGTTGTCCTAGGTAAATATGTTAATCAAATAATGAATGTTAAGTTATTGGATATGTGTGAAACAAGTCATTTAACCTATTCATTAATGATAGGTGAACACTCTAATACGTAATTGATCAAGTGTCGTAAATTAGAATTATCGTGAGAAAGTTGTTGTGAGTAGACTATCGTGAGAAAGTTGTTGTGAGTAGACTTAAACAGTGTTCATTTACATTAGCAAAATTGTGAGGGTTGTTTAAACCCTTAAGGGTGATTTAATTATGAATCTAGAGATAACTTGCTGATGATGATACTTGTCATTAAAAACAAACAACTATAAAATGTTTGTATTTATAATTATTATTAATGGTATTATTATCATCATCATCATTATTATTATTATTATTACTCCATTACTCCACCACCATTGGATCATCATCATCATCATCATCATCATCATCATCATCATCATTATTATTATTATTACTCCACCATCGTTGGAGTAGTTTTACTCCATTTCTACTGTTATTTTTAAGTGCACCCTTATCTAAAAAAAATAATAATTTAATAGACTAATAAACCAACTTGGGTTGTCATGAACAAACCCAATATATATGGAGAGAGAGTCCAGAAATAAAACCCATCTAAATGTATCAAGCAAATATGAAACAGACTCTATTACAGGTAAAATGACCCTAATAAATGGAAAATCAAAGTTGTACAAAAAAACACGATTTTAACTAATAGGAGAAACTCGTCATATACCAATGGATAGTCCATGGATTGGAGTGAATGAATCCAATCTTCATGCTGTGAAGGGGCATTAGTTTTAGATGGAAGTTGGAAAAAAACAAAAAAAATAACAACATAGCGTTCCAATAACTTACCCTTAAACGATAACAACTTAGATGATATAAGCACGCCCTTCTTTGAGAAGAAAAAAGGAAGGGGTGAGTCCATATAGCCATGAAATTAAGCCATAAGAGAAGATATTAGTAGTAAAACATATCTCAGAAGAAGTATGGGCCCAACATTTGAAACGAAAAAGGATCATTGAATGTGACCGAAACTATTGTTCTCAGGTCACCCAAGACATGAGCGCACAATCGAATGTACAAAGAACACTTCCACAAGGTACTTGTGAAGCCATATTTGCACATAAGAATATGTTATTTGTGATAGTAAGAAGCACTGGCTATGCCACATCTAAGAGATAATATTATCTTAGGGAGAAAAAAAAAACATAAACATGATTATTAACAAAAATATGACTTTTGTTGCAAAACCAATCCAAATATCTTACAAAAATCCTAGCAGCATAGGGAATCAAGCCCGGGCCAAAGCCCAAACGATAATCTAAACACCCATAACTCTTATGTTAACTGAACACCCATAACTCTTATGTTAACTGTATTGGTGTTAACTGTATTTGGCCCTCTTATGTTAACTGTATTGGTGTTAACTGTATTTGGCCAAGAGATGTTATGGGCGCAAACTAGAGCATCGTGCCTTAACTTATGCTGTTATTTCTCCTCTAAATAGTTAGATTTAATGGTTTTTGTCTCTCAACATATGATGTTTATCTTTAACCAGGGTGTTAATGGGAAGTTGAGTCAGGCATAAATGGTCTTGGCTTGGTCTATACCTCACATAGATATCAATGTTTCCATACTTTGCAGAGCTCCCAACCATAGGCTTAGATTTGGGCATCTAGATAAAATATGATTTGACCTAAGCCTTGACTCTATAAATTCACCCCACCTACAAAAAAATTTAATCCCTCAAGCCAAGAATTGGCTCACAAATTTGCATAATAATACAAGTGCTATATGCCTGAGTTCGCCCAAAACTATGCGTCCATAGCTAAGGATCGCAGAATAACCCTAGGCATCATCTACCACACTATGATATAAACATTATGGCTTTTGGAACCAAAATATCTGCACCTGAATCATTAAATGCCTGAAAACTATTATGAGTAGAAGAAATCTTACCTGCCATGGAACTCCATTTATACCAAATCGCTGGAGGAGAAAAACAAAATTGAGGGAAAAAGGATACGCACCTTCTTGAAAACAGTTAAAATAATGAGAAAATAAAACATGATAATGAAATAAAATTGGTGGAGTTTCCTCGAGGCTGGAGTAAGGTTCTCGTGCCAGATGGGATGCATGCACATTAGCCATGCAGGTGTGAATAGGTAGGTGGCATGTGAAGAGGTATGTACATGTATGCTGGTGTTGATTTATGTGGGAAGGGTGGTCATTTAACAGTGAACTATCCACAGTAAATATATCATATTTTTTTATACTTTAAAATTTACTTCCATCTGGTTGCTTTGGTTATTGTGTATATACTATAGTGGATAGCTACGTGTATGTGGGTAACACATCTGCCTTTTTGGTGTTTGTCGCATTAATTTTGCCACCTTTTATAGTGGACATTCAATCGATAGGATCGTCATCCCTCTCTCCCAAGGTTAACATCCTTGCCACTAATGACAACCGTTCACATGCAAGCTCCTGTAAAGTTTCTAGGTGTTTTCTGCTTGATATTATATATTTATTATTTTAATCGAACAAGTATAAGAGCTTGGGCCCGGTATCCTTATTGGAATGTTTGAGATAGAGACTCCATCGAGCACTTCCAGAAATCATAGCAAATTTAGGTAAAGAACAATATCATGTTTTTATTTTAAATATAATTGATTCCTCTTTTGGCTAGCAAGTATAGGTAAAGAACAATACCATGTTTTTTTTAATATAATTGATTCCTCTTTTGGAACACTAGTCGACTATTTTCGTATTACTTTTACTTCCCTGATAATGATGTGAGGTTTTCATCTAATTCTTGATTAATAATCTAGCCTTAGCTTCAGTGGCTAGTGGATAATCTGTTGCTTATGGATTAGCAAAATCTGGGGGGGCTATGCTCACTTCCCTATATTTTTATGTTCGTTACATTTTGGGTAGTTAGTTTGAGGGAACTTCTCTATAGGGAAAGATCGATTCTGATATTTCCAGAAAAGGAAGAGGAGAATAACGCGTAGGGCCTATCAAGGCAGAGAGCTTTGACCTAGAGGGGAAGAGAGCTTGGAGGGGCAGAGAGGTTGGGGAATTGGTAATTTATCCTATGAAGCAACAAGAAGCACAGAAAGGTCGGAAGGAAGGGTTACATATGATCTAAGGGCATTCAGGCCCTATACGGCTTATATGTGATTCGATTACCCCAAAATAATGTCTGCCTATTCAAAACAATGTTTATGATTCACTTATCCATTAACAAAGATACTCGAGACTCTGTCATAGATAGAATTCCAATTAGAATATATATATAATAACGATTATGATAGCTTCTTTGGTTATATATTAGAATTTAAATATATGTCCGAGCTTATGTACTTGTGATTGATCTACTCCATTGAGATGTTAGAAGTGCAATTCTAAAATTTCATAATTTCATAACATATCTTCTAGTCCATCCAAAACCAGCACCATTTTGTTTTCAACTAAATAATCATCATAATAATTATATATATTATGATATTAAACTTTTATATTATATTTGTTTTTAATAGAAACTGTAAAGGAAGATATATTAAACAGGATGTGCACAACCATTCAGTACAAAAAACAACAACTTACGCATTCTTGCAGTTTTGAGGAAATAGTTTTAATAGATACAAAACTAGGCCATATAGAAGACCTTAATTTGCCATAGAGAGTTCTATTGATTAAGTAAAATGCAAAAAAACATTTTCTAAAAGAGGAACATTATGGGTTTCCTAGTTGCCCCACAGGCTGGGTGACATATTCCTCCACCATATTCTTGGCTGCTTCTACTAGATTTTCATGGGCTTGACTTCCCTGATTCAGCTAAACCAAAAGTTGAAGGTCCTCCTGGATACGATCTAATTTCCCCATGATTTCCTTCAAATTCATTTCATTTTCATCTATCCTAACATCATGATTTCTGATCTGATAAGATACATAGCTAACCACATCAACAAGTTTTTTGACCTCCTTAGAAGTCTCTCGATTGTCCATAATTCCAATGGCCACAATGTCATACAAATGTTGAATATTAATCTTCAGATATGCGAGACCTGCATTGTCCCTTCCACGATCCATTTCTTGAATTTCAGGTTGTCCTTTACCATGACTCTAACTATAACGCAAATTAGGACTGGACAATTTGTTGAGAACAGAGTAGAAAGAGAAAATTTCTTGACCACGACTACTACTAAAACACAAATTAAGTCTGGAAAATTTGTTGAGGATAGAGCCGAAATTGAAAAAACTTCAACTGGGAAGGCTTCCACTTGCTGCAGAGAGTCTCGATCCCTTTTATAACAATGAGACAGAATTCCTATCGTAATATCCTTCGGACGAGAGAAAATAAAACCAAGGGTGAAGATATTACCTTCAGAGGAGAGTTGCATGTGCAAGCTTCGTGTGGTTGTAGAAGAGGTGGTTGAGAGCAAAAAAGGAGGAGTCCCAGTAGCGATGAGAGAAGTGCGAATATGATTCAGGAGATTGACCTGATCAAAGCCCTCATTCACAGCACACCTATGTAGAGGAGATTCCACCCAAAAGATCACTTGAACATTATCTCGCTGAGGAAGAATACCTTCACTATAATGAGATAGAGCAATGATAAAGACTTTGTAGGAGGAGGCACTAATAGGCACAATAAGAAATGGGTTTCCCAAGGGAGGGAGAGGGCAAGTGAAGCTTCCAGAAGAGGCTATCGTACGTAGAGGGGGATGGGTTGGAGCGTGTGAACTGCATAGGCTTTTAAGCCTGAAGGGAGTGGTATTAAAGAAGAGAAGGTGTGAGGAGTACAGGAGGGAGAGTGGATACCACTTGTCATAAAGGCAAGCCAAGTGGCTAACACCAAGGTTAAAGAAATTTATTAGAGAGAACTTTAGAAATAGGGAAAACCATATATGTGGAAACTTGCTATGTACTGAGGGGATAGGTTTAGTGCTGTAGTCTAGTTTGTTTATGGGGATATGTACTTGAGGGAGGGAGGCTCCTTGATTAGCCAAAGCATCCACAAGTGCATTATTTTCTCTTAGAATGTGGAATAATTCAATTCTTCCCTTGAGGAGGAGAGTAATTATGTCGTACATCCTTCCACAGTTGATAGATTCTGAAGAGTAGTCGGTGATCATTTTGAGGATGATGTGTGGTGAGTCCCCAAAGACTAATAGCCTAGATAAGGATTTTGCATCTAAGAATTCGAGGCCCTGCATAAGTGCCATCCACTTAGCCTCATTGTTCGTCTTTTGACCCAACCCCCAAGCCAAACTTTTTTCCGTTTGTCCTCAAGGATCAAGTAAGATCCCCTGCACCTACCTCCCCAAAACTTTCATATTATATTATGATATTAAACTATTTTATTTTTCAACTAAATCATCATCATAATAATTATATACATTATAATCCCATAAGTCATTTGTACAAACGGTTGCCTTGGAGCAAAGCTCGTATGCATTTTAGGTCTCATGGGTTCCGAATTTTTATAAAAATGTTGACTTTTACGCCGAAGGCGTTTTCCCTATGGAAACACAGTATTGCAAAATTCCTCATCTCCCTGGCCATTAACAAATTGACAGGTGTAATGACCGAATAACGAATGGAGACTGGACACCTATTGTGTCGAATTTCAAATGAAATTATTTCCATGGTGATCAAATGGCATGATGGACATTTTTTTTAGTTTTTTTTCTCCAGTTTAGTTGGGTCCCTGATTCTGGAGTCTCGATTTGGGAACTTCTGTCCTGCAAACCGCAGGTATCCTCTGTGTTATGGCCAGTGTTGCATGTGAATGGATTGATGGATTGATTTCCAATTGCAGATCGTTCTTTGCAGTTGGTGTTTACTGTGTTTTCTGGAGAGGTGGCATGCATCTTTTCACTACACTTATATTTGTTGTCCTAAACGATATTGGATTTTACTGTCCTTCCTTGCATTTCATTTCTCTTGATTCGATGGAATCCTTGCCAAGACTTTACATTGACGATTTTTCGAAAGTTTTCGTTTACCAGTTTTTGTGGATTTACCCTAAGATATCGAGGATGAGTTTTCTGTGTTTACGCTCACAATTTGTGGGGTCGTTTTGGTCAAGGTTCCGTTTCAATGGTGCTTCACTCAATTTAATACACTTTTCCCATGTCCTTTCATCCAATGGTATTTATGTTTCATCAATGCATTGTTGCTCAATTAATGCAAGATATCTTGTCATATGATTTAGACATGGGCTAATATATTCATTTTTCCTCACCTTATGGCAATCTTCAAAATCTTGTTACAATACTGCATTTGCTGCTGCACCGCCTTTGCTTTGCACATATAAACAGACCTTCAGGTAAACATTATTTCTTACTATTTGCTTCACACATATTGATTTTGATTTGCTCCATTTATGCTAGAGAGTTTCTAATAAAGGTTTTTGTACCTTGTTAAATTTGCAGGTATTCCTTTAGTTTGCTTAAATGTTTTGAATATTTGTTTAGTCTGGTTTTGAGATGGTCAAATACCTTTTGTTTGTTTTGACTGTTATTGTTGCTCTGTCGCAAAATTATTGACTTGTATTGGTTATGTGGCTTCATAATGGTCTAATAATCATGCTATGTCAATAAAATGATAGGTATCAAATTTTATAATGGAGTTGTTTTAGGTAAGGAGTTGAGCGTAAAACCTACAAGGCTACTATAACAATGGTCGCTTCTGGTTTCCCAATTTTCGACATCCATCAATGGGAATTCCACATTTTTATTTTATCTTGCCGATTTCTGCTTTCCACTTTGGAGAATGCGGAAATCAGAATTCAGATTTTCCAATATAAGTTTCATTTCTTTTCCGACTTCCGCTTTTCGTCGTGTGTAATGCGGAAACCAGGAAAGTCTGTGGCGGTTATTTTTTTGGAATGCGAAAATATGGATTTTTCAACTGATAAGCGTAATGTATTCCCGAATTTCTCCTATCATCTATGGAATGAAAGGATAAATTGCGAAATAAGATAAAAATTCGGTGAAAGACTATTCTGATTTCCGAATTTCTCCCTGCGGAAACGAGAGGTCCAAAATAGAGGGTTTTATTCCCTGAAATGTTTTTTCCCCAGCATGAAAATTTTGATATGTTCTTACTTGAATATAGGGAAAGTTATGTAGATAGATTTATTCTAAAACATTTTTTTTAAAGGAATAAGAGGTTCTGTCATAATGTCATATTAGCATGAGAATCGAGATTACTTTCATTCATAATTCATAAATTCATAGTGGCTCAACAAGAACATACATGTCACTTATAAGAATTGAACCTGGGTGGGGAGGATAACATTCATTCCTCCCAACCACCCAAGCTACAGCCAACGGACCATTTTATATTCAAATTTTAGCACATGTATTCAAATTATATTCACCATTGAAGCATGAGAATTAGACAACAATATTCGGCTTTCCGAAGTGGAAAGGTAAATTTATCAATTTACCTTTTCGCTTTGCGCACTTTCCTCTTTCTGCATTGGAAAGATAAAAGGTAAATTGATATCTTGATAGTAGCCATTTACCTTTCTTCTTTCCACATCCCACAAATTGCGGGTTGTGGGTTGCGAAAACACACAACAAAAATCTTAAATCAAACTACTTGCGGGTTGCGCACTTTATATCTTGATATTAGCCATTTACTTTTCCTCTTTCTGCATATTTTGATATGTTTTTACTTGAATACAGAGAAATATATGTGGATATATTTATTCTAAAACATTTTATATTCAAATTTTAGCACATGTTTAATTATTTACTTACGTACTAAATTATACAAAACATTCAATTTCGTGGGGTATATTTTTCTGCAATTTTGTTGAAAGACAACGTTTCACCATTGAAACATGAGAATTATATAACAATATTCGGATTTCCAAAGTGGAAAGGTAAATTTATAATCAATTTATTAATTTACCTTTCCGTTTTCCTTATTATGCACTAAGGTAAATTGATTTATCAATTTACCTTTTCGCTTTGCGCACTTTCTGCTTTCTGCATTGGAAAGGTAAAAGGTAAATTGATATCTTGATATTAGCCATTTACCCTTCTTCTTTCCGCATCCCGCAAACTGCAGGTTGTGGAAACAAAAAAAAAAAATCATAAATCAAACTAATTGCGGATTGCAAACTTTCCACTTTCTACATTGGAAAGCAGAAAGGTAAATCGATATCTTGATATTAGCCATTTACCCTTCCACTTTCCGCATCCCACAAATTGTGGGTTGTGGGTTGCATAAACACACAATAACAATCATAAATAAAAATACTTGTGGGTTCCACACTTTTTGCTTTTCTCATTGGAAAGTAGAAACGTAAATTGATATCATGATATTAGCCATTTACCTCTCCGCTTTTCGCATCCCACAAATTACGGATTGCGAATTGTGGGAAGTAGTTTGATTTAAGGTTTTTTTGTGTGTAATATAATGAAGAAGAAAAAATGTACTTGTGTCATGCTCATAGGTAGAGATGAAAAATCAAAGGCCTTAGTTGTGGGTTGCAGGTTGTGGAAACACACAACAAAAATCATAAATCAAACTACTTGCGGGTTGTGCACTTTCCGCTTTTCGCATCGTGAAAATTGCGGATTGCGAGAAGTAGTTTGATTTAAGATTGTTTTGTGTGTTTCTGCAACCCGCAATTTGTGGGATTGCAGAAAGCAGAAAGGAAAAATAAAATTTCACTATTTTGTAATCCCGCATCCCGCATCTTGCAATTGCAAATGGGGATTGCGAGATGGTGAATAAAATATTAAATGATATATTTAAAAATTAACCTATAAACTGTGTAATATAATGAGGAAGAAAAAATGTACTTGTGTCATGCTCATAGGTAGAGATGAAAAAGCATAGGTCTTAGTCCACCCCAAATCTCAAATAAAAACATCTATTGACACAAAAATTGATAATTTTTTTGAGAGAGTTCAACTCTTTTCAATATTTCTGCTTGGCGTAATTTTAGTTTACAAAATTTTAATTAAAGAAACTCTCCAAGTTGATATAAATCTTTTACAATTTTAAAATAAATTTATGGATTATATTTCACTAATCATCCAAAGTATTCTAAATGTTTTAGATTAAACCATATTTCATCTACATTGAAAATACGGAATATGAAAACTCTACCTTTGGATTTTGGTATTTGATATTTAGTATATATACGTATTAGGATTTCTGCATTTCTGAAAGCAGAAACGTAAATCGATAAATTGATTATCAATTTATCATTTCCGCTTTCTGCTTTCCAATGTAACAAAGATGAAGAAGTTGTTTATGTAACTAGAAGTTGGGTAGTGCTTCTGCATTCTGCTTTTCGCAGTAAGGAATGGGACCAATGTATTCTCAGTTTCTGACTTGCATCAATACATATTCCAAATTTTTAATTTAGATTTCCGGTTTCCGCATTCCACTTTGGAGAATGCGAAAACTCAGAATTTATATTTTCCAATATAAGCTTCGGTGCTTTCCAACTTCCACTTTCCGAATTACGGAAGTCGGTTTAAATATATTACCCTTTTTTTTCTTAGACGCTTTCTGCGAGATAAAGTTTCTGCAAAGTGGAATGTGGAAAGGTAATTTGATAAATTGATTATGATTTTATCTTTACTCTTTCCTCTTTCGGCATTCGAACACGGAATGGGGAAAGGTAAATTGAAAAATTTATTATCAATTTACCTTTTCGATTTCTGCTTTCCGCAATGGAAATTGGAATGCGAAAATGTAAATTGATAACTTGATAATGAAATACCTTTCTGCTTTCTTCTTTCGGCATTGGAAAGTAGAATGGGGAAACGTAAATTGATAAATCAATTATCAATTTACCTTTCCTCTTTTTGCATTGGAAATCAGAATGCGGAAAGCTAAATTCCTAAATTGATTATCAGTATATCATTTCGCTTTCCTCTTTCAGCGTTGGAAAGCAGAATGGGGAAAGTTAAATTGATAATTGAATATGTTTTCATATATGCATTTTATTTGTTGTCATTCCATCACATGAATATGTTACATTACAATTTTTGTTTTTTTTCATACCCTCTTTCATTTTACAGGAAAATATAACCGTCACGCTATGCAGACTATGCTAACTGAAGATTCTATTTCACTCTCACTACATGGTGCTGTCGACCTTTTCCCGCTGGTACATATGTCCTCATTAAACCAAGTGAACTCACTCAACTCATCATCTATTCGGTTTTGAAAATCTATATCAGATGGGCTTCACAGGCATGAGATATTGCTTCCAACTATATATAGTAGTCTTGTAGAAAGTGGACAACTAAAAGAAGGATCTATAATCAAAGTTACCAAATGTATATGCAACATTGTACATAGTGTAACATATATTTAATTTCCTTGTTGTCTTTCTCAACTTAGTCAATTTCACACTATTCATGTATCTAGGGTTTTTCTATCCCATTGAACTCTAATATACTTCTTTTCATAGGACTATCTCATTGCTTGCAATCGAAGTTGTCACATTGGATACAACAATTATTGGAGATATTGCACCTTACCACTTACCTGTATCTTCTCCCTCACAGAGTTGTTCCTCTGCTCTAGTGAATCCTACATGAGCAGATGAAAACCCTGCCTTAGTTGCATCAACTATTCCATTCACATCACTCTCGGCTTCTATCAAAGTATGGAATATTCAAGGTCGAGTTATTGCTAAGACAAATCTACATGAATATGGAAACCAACGAGGGTCTGGAAAAATATTTGGATTTGACATTGTTAATGCTTCACATGATGAAATACATATATATGCATTCAATGAATTGGCACTATCTTTGTATGACCAAATACAAATAGGAATAGTGTACATAGTATCAAATGGCACAGTGAAAGCATCCAATCCAATTTTCAACCATTTGAAAAGTCATGATGAGATTTTCCTAGGATCCTCCTCAACCATTCAACCATGCTTAAATGAATACCCCTTAATACATTTTTATTGCTCTAACTTCAAAACTATTCAAGAGATACAAACTATACTCGTCAATTCCATGGTGGACCTTGTTGGGCTTGTCATTTCAGTTTCTCCTACATCCACAATATGGAAACGAGATGGTGTTGAGACTGTTAGGTGCACTATTGGACTCAATGACATGTCAGGCTATAGTATTGACATAACACTTTGGGGAGAACATCGTCAAATTGAAGGAGCTGAACTTTCTAGCCTACGTAGTTTATCTACACTTAGTTGTAGCAATCAAAGGCGGCTGTGTTATAGATTTCAATGGAAAAACTGTTGGAACTGTTTCCAACACTATTGTTTTTATAAACCCAAAAATTGAAGACACTTCATTTCTCCAAAAATGGTTTCATGACATTGGATTTTGTTCACCGTCGCCATATTTGAGCAGAAAGTTCAATAACTCTCAATATGGTTCTCGTAAAGTTTTTACCATCAATTACCTGCAAACTCTTCAAGTTTCTGAAAAACCTGTTTGATACTCTCTTGTAGCAACCATCACAAATGTTAACATGAATGACTTTTATTTCCTTTCATGCCCTCGTTTTGTTGACGGAATACAATGCATGAAAAAGATTGCCCACAAAGTTGGAGACATTTGGCATTGTGCTAAATGTGATGGAGAGTTTCTTGATTGTGACTACAAATACATACTAAAGGTTGACTTGGAAGATATCAATGGATACCTTCATGGTGTCATAGCTTTTGATGATGCTGCAAACCAGCTCATAGGAATTTCTGCAAAATCTCTGTCTCTTCTCTCAACTGAAACAACATCAATTGATGAAATAGTCCACAGGATATGCAACAAAAATTTGCTTCTTACTCTTTCAGTTAGAACAGAGACCTTCTATGGAGTTGCATGCCTAAAAGTTGTAATTGTCATGGTTGAAAATACATAAACGACAATTTCAAATGGACACATAAATATATAAGTTTTTCCAACTTGATACTTAACCATTCTTCATTGTTTATAATGATTTCTTTCAATTATCAATTTTAAGTCCTTGTTTCATTGTTCAACATAGCACGATATTTTCTTTACTCTCTTATAGCACCACTTTTTGTAGTTTCATACATGTATCTTGAAAATTTTACTATTACAGTCATTTGCAGAAATAGATAAATTTTACTAGAATAAACGTTTTACAATTTTATCAGTTACATTAAATTGATAACAGTGGGAAACCAAGGTTATGAATCAGTGCACTCTTTGATTGGAAATAAATGACAGTAATATTGATCCATCTAAATTTTATTAACTATCCCACAATCCGCATTCTGTAACTACGGGATATGAGATGCGGGACGACATAAATACCAAAGATTTATTCAATTTGTCTCGCAATCCGCATCCCACAAAATGGAAGTTGAAGGAACACACAACAAAAATCACAAAATCAATCACCATTTGCGGGATGCTGGTTGTGGGATGAAAAAATTGACAGATTATAAACTTCAAGAGCCCACATTCCGCATTGTGGTTTGTGGGATGCGAGATGTAGAATCAAGGATGGACATAATTCTTTGAAAAAAAATAGTTTTATGCAATCCACCAAAGGCATTCAAAAAATGCAAAAATTTGAAGAATTCAATTAATTTAAATCATAGAAACCATGATAAATATTTTGGCATCCCCCAAAACGAGTTGAACAATTCAGAAATATTACCTTCCATGTGACATTGGGGTTTTCATGTTTTGGATAAGGAATGAGATCTGTTGTACCAACAACAATCTACCAAATATCAAATTCCAAAATCTAAATAATATATTCCCAAGGTAGACTTTCTGCAATCCAAAAAATTAAATTGATAATCAATCTTTCGTTTTCGCTTTCCCTTTCTGCTTTCCAATGCGGAAAGGGGAAAGGGAAATTCATAAATTCATTATCAATTTATCGATTTACCTTTCCCCTTTCCCTTTCCGCGTATTAGGTTTTTTCAATATTCATTCTTAGAGCCAGTAGAGCTCAATATTACAGGAATCCAAGGAATAACTCGTAATTTCACATAAAATTGACTAGGTTCTATTGCACTATACACTTGGTTTTATCTATTGAACAACACCTACTCATTAATACAAGGTACTATAAAACAAGTCCGTGGAATAACTCCACCTGTGTCGAATACTATTGGAACACCAGCATACATCTGCATACCACCAATGATACTTTGCAATATGGGATCATCTAAATGGATATAATGTGATGTAAGAATGAAAAAGTAAGGGGTGAAAGGGAAAGCGGAAAGGTAAATTGATAAATGAATTTATTAATTTACCATTCCACTTTCCTCTTTTCGCATTGGAAAGAGGAAAGTTGAATACCTTTACCTTTTCACTTTGGAATCCTGAATACTGTTCTAAAATACTGTTGTTTCAATCTTCAAATGTTAGCTTCCAACATAATTGCAGAAAAATATACGATATGAAATTGAATTTTTCTAATAACTTACTACGTAAGAGTTACTCTTTTTTTCATATATACTTTCTCACAATACACTTTTTTCTTCTATATTGCTATTTTCTTACAATTATCAAGCTAGCACTTAAAATCAAATTTACTGCAGTTATATTATTTTACGCTACATTCTTACTTCCTCATATGCAATGAATTAACATTTGTTTTTTTATCTTCTGCTTTATATCCATATAGTTTGCAATTAATACATATAGAAAATGTGTCGCTACCAACAATCAAAGGTGTTTAACAACTTTCGAATCTTCTTGTAGAAACTATGCCCAATCATGACAATGAACATGCCAATGCACGAATAAGAGTTTTATATGCACAAAACAGAGATAAAAAAAAACAATAAACAATGTCTTCTTTACAAGGATGCTAGTCTTCCTGTGGACATATCTTCTTCAATTTCTCATGCGGAACCTATCGACACAGCTTCACTTACATATCCTATGGCAAATCCATTGAAGAACCAACTCAATGACGCACATCAACGTTTTCGTAAAAAATGGACCAACTAGCTGATATGAATGTCTGCTCGATTTGCAAAGAATGTTACCCTGGTATTGTAACAAAAAAAATTCCATGGTGCATACGCTTCTTCTCATTTTATTCTAGAATGAAAAGCCCATCAGTTTTCATTGGAAAATGATATGGACCTAGGAAACCAACTAGTTGTCCTTGAAGTACTTACACAGGTTGAAGAAATGCTCATTAGTCGCACTAACCCAATCTTGCAAGTGACACATGCTCATGGTGGTCAATATAAATACTTTGGCCATACTATTTTCTTCCCCCAAGACATTTCCAATGTTGCCACATACCTACTGCATTTAGTTTCAGAACTCGACATCCTCATTGTCTGGAAATGCAATTCTACAAACAATCCATATGAACTATTTGTTAGTCAAACACATGTTCTTGCTTCCCTTCAATTCAAAATGGAAAACAATCCATACTACAATGATGTATAGGTCAACCCAATTGCATTATCTTCGTTGCCTCTTATTTCAACATACATTTCATCTTTGATTCTGCATCTTAATAGTAATGATGCATTATCTCATCACCAAAGCTTGTCCTGCACAGATCAACCACCAGATTCATTTGAACCCTATGAATTGGAATCCTCATCATTTATTTCAACACAGACTAATGCTAGAACTGAAGTTGAAGAAATTAGACAGTTGTTACACATACCAAATATCCCACTACCACCTTCCATTGATTGGCCCCCTATAGAAATTTCCCCTATCAATGAGTACAACACAGAAGGTCTTCTTTCCATGGATTTTCCAACTTTGTTTTTGACAGGTACAACAATGTTGTTACAACCATGCATTCATGAGGTTGATATGCACGAATATGCACTTCACCTCATTTGCTATCATGACAACAGATTTGGACAACATCCTCACTTTCGATACTATATATACAATGTAATTATGTGTCATTGAAGTAAAAATACTGCCTCTGTTTTTGTCAAAAAAATCTTTAAGATACACTACCTCCCATAGTACTTGAGCTTTTCAACCAATTAGAAGACATGCCTAATGAGAAAATTGGTGAAAGGGTCACCAGGTTTGGATCTTCATTACGTGGAACACGTTTGTATTGGAACAAAAGTAGAGCTGAACTCACAAATATGATCAATCAACAAGGTACACCAACGTTATTCTTCACCCTTAGTGCAGATGGCACAAAATGGACAGATTTGCATGATCTAATGCCTGCTAAATGTCCTACTAGTTTACCTCAAGAATATCAATCAAATTTTCACAACATCATATCAAATCCACATATTACATCATAGTACATGCACAATAGATTCAAAACATTTCTTCAAGAGGTGCTTCAAAAAGGTTTTCATATAACAGATTCTTGGTGCAGGTATTATACCATCTATTCCTTATTTTTTTTCTCTTCATATTTTTTACTTTACACAATCTATTTCTAATATATGTTTTTTCCTCCAATGTAGATATGAATGGCAGCATAGACGATCGACACACATTCATGGTTTTGTTTGGTTGGAAAATGCACCAAATATGGATACGTTAGATTGGGAAGATGATGTTGCAGTTGAAGCTGCAAAAAAAAAAGATTGACACATATGTGACAGCTTGGAATCCTCGTAATTCCCAGTTGTCCACATTTGGGTCATGCCATTCTACTACAAATGATCCATGCAGTCTCGCATCACCATCGATATTTGCATCAAACTACTTAGTTGAATATGAACAACTAGTCAATTTTGTTCAAAGGCACACAAGATGTTCATATTCAACTTGCCTTCGCAAAAAAGGAACATCTGTTCAATGTCTCTATGGTTTTCCATATGAGATACAAGCTACTTCTTCGTTATTCATTGATCCAAATGGACAGAAAACCTACAATCCTGCAAGAAATGATCCCCTTTTAAATATTCACAACCCTACCATGCTTTCAATATCGAGGGATAATGTTGATTGCCAAACTATTCTTTGTAAACATGTTGTTCTCAAATACATTTCAATGTATGCATAAAAAAAAGAGCCAAAATCATAAACCTACCATGCAATTCTCTCTCTCCTTGCACATGTTGCACCAAGTGACATCCCCATTCTTCAGCCAATCAAACAATTCCTTGCACAAACAGTTGCAAAAAGAGACATTAGTGCACAAGAGATGTGTCACAAGCTGCAAAAACTTCCTCTTGTGCTTTGTATCCGTCACTTCTTTTCCCTAAACATGAGCCAAATTGTCTTACGTCACGTTTATAATGACATTAATAACACCCCTGCAACAACCCCCTTCATTTTTGCTTACATGCAAAGAACCATTTATCTTGAACATATAACTCTGCTTGAAGCTGCTTGTTCTTGGTCTTTCTCACCTAATAGGAAACAAAATCCATGGAAACAAAACTTGGATGACAATATTGTTAGAGTCTATCCACATTTCACTTCCATTCCTCCCTCTGATTCTTGATCTTTTGAACCATTTTGTTGGTGTGAAATTTTTTTATACAAACATTTTCAGTCCATCCCTCATGATATTGGAACCAAAACTTCTGAAATTATTTCTCATTGGCATCACCTTAAAGGCACATATGTTGTTTGGCATATTCAACGTGCAAAACAATAACCCTCTACACCTCTATCCGACGATTCAAAATCCAATGCTATTACCTTTCCATTGTCACATACCATGGATGAATGGGAACTTGTCTCTCAAATGTGTCCAGCCAATAACATCCAAGTTGATCACCTTGAAATGCTTGGCCATCGAGAATTTAACAAAAATCACAATTGGTCAAATAACAATATACCCATAGATGTGCATGAGAAAACAACATCATTCATTGACCTCAATCACTTGTCCATCCAACTACATGAAAACACCCCATCCTTCCCCAATTCACCTAATTCCTTGTCTCCCACACAACGGATAGCCTTTGACCTTGTCATTTCCCATTTCAAAAACACTACATCTGCTCAACCACTAAAACTGGTGATTCAAGGTACCGCAAGCACCGAAAAATCTTACCTCATATCTTGCCTAAAATTTGCACTTCAAACTACATCTGAACAAAATCCCTCCCCACTTCTTCTCCTTGCTCCAATTGGTGTTTCTGCTTTTAACATACATGCATCAACAATACATTCTGCTCTTCGAATACCCATTGGTGAAATCCAACCTATTAAACACCAATCCCTTTAAAAATTCAAGAAGAACTTCCCCATATTCGCTATATTCTCATAGATGAAATGAGATTTATTGGACCAAAAATGTTAACTCAAATTGATGCATGCTTACGTCAAGCTTTCCCCTTGAAAAGTACAAACCCATTTGGTGGTTTCTCCATAATTCTTCTTGGTGACTTTGGACAATTTCCTCCTGTAAAATACATTCCCATATATTTAGGCTCATCCATTGGAACTTCTCTTTGGCATACATTTGATACTTTTATCATGTTGGAAACAATTTTTTGACAACAAGGAAATAGTCCTTCTCAAATAGCCTTTCAGCAACTCTTGCTAAACCTTCGAAATGCAACCCCAACTATTGAAGACTGGGCACTCCTAATGACAAGAACAACCTCATGCCTTTCACATGTTGAAAATTCTTCATTTGAACAATCTATCCACTTGTATCACACAAATAACTCAGTTGGACTGCACAAAAAACACATGTTGAAACAACTTAATATGCCAACTGCACATTGCTTTGCATAACAAAGGAACAAAAATTCCCATCAATTTATTGATGACGAGCAATTGGAATCAAAGGTCCTTCTTGTTGTTGGTCAACAGGTCATGTTAATTGTTAATTATCTGTCCAAGCAGGACTTGTTAATGGCTCACTTGGAAAATTCATTGATATTGTCTACAAGACAAATGAGCAACATCCTACCTTTCCATCATTTTTTGTTGTCAAATGTTAGGATATTTAGACACTTAGGAGTTAGTTAAGATCAAATTGTGTAATATATCAGTTAGGTAAAGTGTTTTTCTTTTGTATACATTAGTATGCATTTGTAAATATTTTAATCTGACGGTCATGATATATTCTAGACATAAAGTGATCCAACGATTCAACTTCTCTTAGATCATAGCTACCATTGATCCATGGCTTAAAATATGATTGGTCCATGATATCTATTTAAAGAGCATGGAGGGTCCTTGGCTAGTTGATCGATTATGAGAAGCTCATATGTAACTTTCTTTCTTTTGCATAATAAATTGCTCCAAGTAGCTATTTCGCTAGGGCCATGGACTATTTCCCTCTCGAGGGTTTTAACCATGTGACAAACATCGATGTATTGATCTGTGATCTATTTGTGTGAAGTGGTTTCTCTAGGTTTTCAGTATTTTGGGAGTACCCTGTGTACCCGAACATGGTATCAGAGCGTTTATGAAGAGTCGCTTCCGGTTTTGATCAAGATCTGGAACACGTGTTGCCAAAAATTTGAAAGGGTTTCTGGTTTTGGAGTTTCTGTGCATTTTTGGCCTATGGGACATGTTCCATTGCATCATGAGCATTGTTTCCAATGAGAAATATTTTTCATTTCATCGAAAACCATTTCCATTTGATCCAAAAACACCCATTTCGACAAATCTGAAGGTATATTGTTACAATGACGAATTTGTTTTTTTTTTAATCTCTCATATTTTATCAGTTTTATTATTAGATCTTTATTGTTTTAGTCTCGGACTGTTGCCTTCTCTGGATGCATATGCTCTTTGTCGTGCACCTTGTGCGATCGTGACGAATCAGAAATAGAAAGGGAAAGTTTTTTTTTCTTGTCTTCTCTAACCCCACCCATAGTGTGGAATTTTTGTTTTGTTTTTGTTTTTTTTTTTTTTTTTTTTTTTGTGATTTGCATGAAAAAAAGACAAGCATGAAGAATGAGAGAGAAGAGTAAAAAAAAAAAAACCCTTCCTCTTTCCATTCTTTTACGTACCTTTTAAACTTAGCTCACTTGGTTCAAAGTTGTTTTATTCTTTAATAAGTCTTAAGTTTAAGTTTTATTAATTTACTTTTTAGTGCATGCAATTTCTATTTTCAAGTTACTTTATTGTAAAAGTGCATCTCATTTAAATTAAATAAAATAAAAAGTGATTCACTTAAGTCTTTTAATTTATTGTTGCACTATTTAAACTTTAACATTATTGTAAAAGTGAACATCACTTATTTTACAAAAGTGATTCACTTAAAAAACAACTTTCTTGTAAGTGATTGTCAAATGTTCATCTTGGGAAGAAGGGGGTTCTTTGTTTTAGTTGGTCAAGTTAATATCTGCCATGTCATTATTGGGGACATCTTCAACATTTTCTTTGATCAAGCATAACTTCATCATCCAGAATCAGTTTTTAGTGCCGTTTTTTTTAAATAGCCTAAATTTTCGAGCTCTTTGCATCCAGACAGTTAGTTTGTATTTTTTTCAGCTGTTATTCTCCATTATGGCCTCCCCTTGTGATATTCTACTTACTAGTTATAACTATTTCTCATGGAAATATCGTATGGAATATGTTCTACGAAGTAGGGGACTTTTCAAAATTATCTCAAGGAAGAAATAGAACCCATTCATGATGATAAGAAAATAAAATGAGAAAATAGATGTGATGAATCTTGTGGATTGATTGGGATGTCAATCTCTACTGATTTGCGATTTCACATATCTGGAATTAATGAACCTGATAAAGCTTGGGAAAAGTTGGAATCTGTGTTTGGTAAACACAATGAAATTCGAGGTCATCAACTTGAGAATGAGTTGATTTATTTGAATCCAATTGATTTTGCATGCATTCAAGATTATTTATCTAAGTATAAAACTATTACACTCTTATGTGAAGAATGTAATATTAAGAAAGAAGACAAACACTGTATTTATCATATTCTTTCCAAACTTGGACTTGCATATTCTATTTTTGTATCTACATTTTACTCCATGAAAGAATCATTGAATGCAACTAGCTATCAAGAGCCTACTCTTGAATCCTTTTGTGATTCTTTAATTAGAGAAAAGGATAAGTTCATTCATCTTGGAATAATTAACAATGCAGATACATCTGAGAAAGCCTTATTGTCCCAGCAGAAAGCAAAGTCCAAGCCTCCCAAGAAACAAAATTTTCGTAATAATAAGCTAAACAAGGATCCCAAACCCTCTCAGTCAACTCCTTCTTTAAAAAATGACAAAGGATCCAAGCCAAAATGAAAGAAGACTGAGCATCATTGCAATTTTTGTGGGAAAGATAATCATGATGAATCTAAGTGTTTGAAGAAGACGGCAGCCTTGGAAGAAGCAATGAAGAAGCACCACATCAGCCTAGATTCGTCTTTAGAATCTACCTGTCATGGCCATGCACTTTGTGCTTTTGGTTACTCTTATACTGCATCTTCTTCTTCTACTTCAAATGAATGGCTCATTGATTCTGGAGCCTCTTATCATATGGCTAAGGATCAAGCCATCTTTTCTACTATGCATGAATGTAACACCAAAAAAATATTTGTTGGTGATGATAGATCTCTAAGTGTTGTAGGATCTGGAATAGTTCCAGTATAAAATGGTCATTTTAGTGATGTACTATGTGTTCCAAAAATTTCCTACAATTTTTTATCAGTCTGTCAAATTACTCATTCAGGTGAAGGTAAAACTGTGACGTTTACACCTCACCAAGTTGTAATCAAGGATTTTAAAAATCCTCAAAATGTCCTTGCTACTGGAACTGTTGATGATATTACTAGGTTGTACAAATTTAACAGCTTTGGGTCATCACCTTTTCCTTCATTTTTTGTTGCTCATAGTGATAACTTGAGCAAAATTTTGCATGAGCGATTTGGTCACTTAAATTATCACTCATTGCAACAACTATGTAAAGATAATATGGTGATTGGTATTTCGATGGTATCTTGCAAGGATGGTGTTTGTTCCA
Organism: Pseudotsuga menziesii; assembly: GCA_001517045.1. NCBI lineage: Eukaryota > Viridiplantae > Streptophyta > Pinopsida > Pinales > Pinaceae > Pseudotsuga > Pseudotsuga menziesii. The sequence goes on from LPNX010666528.1 coordinate 46,251, forward strand.
GTTGTGTACTCAGAAAACATCATCGGGATAGTTTTGACAAATGTGCCTCTTGGCATGCCTCGGTTCCCTTGGAGCTTGTGCATAGTGACTTGTGTGGTCCTCTTCCATCTGCTTCCTTTTCTGGTTTCAAATATTTCTTAACTTTTATTGACGACTACTCCAGAAACACTTGGGTTTAATTTCTAAAACTTAAGAGCAAAGTATTTAACATGTTCTTGGCCTACAAGGCCCTTGTTGAAAAACAATCTGGTCATCAAATTATTAAGTTAATATTTAACAATGGAGGAGAATATGTTAACAAAAAGTTCACTACTTTCTGCATTGAACAAGGAATCCAACAACAACACACTGTTCCATATACACCACAACAAAATGGTGTATCTGAATGAAAGAACCACACTTTAAAAGAAATGACTAATTGTATGATCCAATCTAAGGGACTAAGTCTTCAATATTGGGCTGAGGCCATAAATTGTGTAAATTACATAGTTAATTGCACACCAAATAAATTTTGTACAAGGTGTAATACCAGAAGAAGCATGGAGTAAAATTAAACCAGATGTAAGTCACTTTCGTGTGTTTGGTTGCGAAGCATAGGCTCACATTCTGGATGAAAAATGGAAAGCATTGCAACCTAAAAGTGAAAAGTGCATATTTGTTGGATATTTTGAAGATGTAAAAGGTTATATACTTCTTCAGCCACATTCTCATGGTATAATCATTAGAAGAGATGTTAAATTTGATGAAAATCTCTTGGCGTGCGAGCCTAACTTGGCGGGTGTGCCATCTTTGGCCTGCAAGCATGATTCGGAGATTGTTCCTTCTTCTTCTTCTTCCAACTTCCTTGACAGGTTTCCAACTCTAGTTTCTGATGATGACAGTAAGGATGAAAATCTACCTCCACTTGCTCATGTTCCTCCAATTGCACTAGCACCATTGCTTCCTCGATCGGTCCATTCAACATGTGAAGCAACTGGTGATCTTGTTGGTGATCCTAGAGATCGATGTCGAACACGTTCTCAGTTTTAGTGAGCCTCTTTATTTTGGCTCAAGTTTTCGAGAATCATGATCCAGAAACGTTTGCAGAAGCTTCAAGAAATCCAGATTAGGATGCAACGTTCCTCAATGACAAACGATACTTGGGATCTTCTTCCTCTTCCAAAAGGAATAAAACTTGTTAGATGTAAATGGGTCTAGAACTAAGTATGGATCAGATGGAAGTGTTGAAATACTTAAGGCAAGGTTAGTTGCCAAAGTTTTTTCCCAAGTTGAAGGGATTGAATACAATGAAACCTTTGCTCCTGTCACAAAAATGAACTCCATCCGCCTTGTTCTTTCCTTTGCAGCCTTACATAACTGGGAAGTCCATCAAATGGATGTCAAGTCTACCTTTTTACATGATGATTTACAGGAGGAAATTTACATGGAACAACCTCCTGGATATGTTCAGGATAACTCTAGCCTTGTCTGTCTCCTTAAGAAATCCTTATATGGCCTTAAGCAATCTCCTAGATCTTGGTATGCCAAAATGGATAGATTTCTCCATGACAGTGGTTTTTCTAGATGTCATTCTAACCCCAATGTCTATACCAAGAAAGTAGGGAACCATCTCATCATACTTGTTCTTTATGTTGATGATCCTATCCTTATTGGTAGTGACCCTAAAATTTTAATCCATGTGAAATCCAGTCTTAAGCAAAATTTTGAAATGTCAGACTTAGGACATTTGCATTATTTTCTTGGTCTCCAAGTCTTTCAAACCAAAGAAGGAATCTTTATTTCCCAGTCTAAGTATGCTTGTGACTTTCTTCGTCGCTTTCACATGGAAGATTGTAAACTAGCCCCTTCTCCCTTCCAGTATGGAGTCAAACTTTCTACCACTTGTACTTCCCCGGGAGTGGATGCCACCTTGTATCGTCAGCTTGTTGGTAGTCTTTTATACTTGACTCATTCTCGTCCTGACCTTTCCTTTGTCATTGTTCATGTTTCCTGTTATATGCAAACACATCATGAAAGTCACTGGAAAGCAACAAAAATAATACTTCAATATATTCGAGGTACAATTCAATTTGGGATTCATTGCAGTACAGGGGGGAAACCTTTGTTGGTTGGCTTCACTGATTCAGATTGGGTTGATGATCTTGATGATCAAAAGTCTACTACAAGTTATGTTTTAAGTCTGGGATCTGGACCTGTCACTTGGGCTTGTAAGAAACAACAAGCTCTTGCTCTTTATTCAGCAGAAGCAGAATATCAAGCTGCAGTTAATTCCAGTTGGGAAGCTTTATGGCTTCAACAGATCCTATCAGAGTTTGGATTCAAGCAGCAACAGCCTACTCCACTTTGGTGTGACAATCAAAGTGCCATCAAGCTTTCCAAAGATCCAGTTCTACATCAATGCAACAAACACATTGAGCTACACATGCACTTCATCAGAAATCTTGTTCATGATTGTGTTCTTGAAATTCTCTATTTCCCTACAGATGATCAAGTTGTAGACATCTTCACCAAGTCTCTTACAGAAGCGAAGTTTTCTAAACTTTGATCTATGTTAGGAGTTCAGGAATGTGTCCTTAAGGGGGGATAGGCTCTAATGCCTCTTTCCTTCTCCTAATAGTGTCACTTTTGTAAATCCTTCAATCCTATCCCAAGTTGTTCTTAAGGGGGGATGTTAGGATATTTAGACACTTAGGAGTTAGTTAAGATCAACTTGTGTAATATATCCATTAGTTAAAGTGTGTTTCTTTTGTATGCATTAGTATGCATTTGTGAATATTATAATCTGACAGTCACGATATGCTCTAGACATAAAGTGATCCGAAGGTTCAACTTCTCTTAGATCATACCTACCATTGATCCGTGGCTTAACACCCGATTGGTCCATGATCTCTATTTAAAGAGCATGGAGGGTCCTTGGCTAGTTTATCAGTTATGAGAAGCTCATATGTAACTTTATTTCTTTTACATAATAAATTGCTGCAAGTAGCTATTTGGTTGGGGCCATCGACTATTTTCCTCTCGAGGGTTTTAACCACCTGACAAACATTGGTGTATTGATATGTGATATGTTTGTGTGAAGAGTTTTCTCTAGGTGTTTGGTATTTTGGGAGTAGCTTGTGTACTTGAACATCAAATTCCTCCATTACAAAGGACCCTTATGAGATGCTTCTAATCCTACTTATGTTCCAATATCCGCAATAACAAGGGGATCCCATAGACAACTACCACTTCGTATGGTATGGGGTTTAACAATTCATAAAGCCCAAGGTATGACCCTACAAAATGTAACAATATATATTGGAAAGATTGATAGACAAGGGATTACATTCACTGCAATATCAAGAGTTACATCTCTTTCAGGCCTACACATTTCTCCACCTTTCTCTTTTTCCATATACTCTCGAATGCAAGGCAATTGATATGTCCAACGTAGGAAACAAGAGGAAAGATTACTTGCTTCAAAGTCTTTAAAATCAAATTGTGGTTGAATCTTCTCATTGTCTGCTGTATAAATGTATTGTTTTTCTTTGGTTACTTGTTGATGTAAAATATCTACTTTTGTTTCAATAAACATCCAAGGAAATTTGATATATTTGGATTCTAGACTAAACTGTCTCAGCAAATTCAAATACTAAATGTGAGAGTTTTTAAGTAGCCTAGTTGTAATATATAATTGATAGCTAAACAATAATTACTCAGTGCACATTTAATATCTCAAATTTGTAATGAAAACTCAATATATAAATCACCACGTTGAATACATCTGCAGCCTATAATCGATATACCACAAATACTGAAGAATAACTCAAAATTGCTTAAACAAATTTAATAAAAAAACCGTAAATTATTACATAACTAATAGTGTTATCTTATTCAATTGCAAAGCATTACAATGTTGCTCTTCAATACTGGTCAGTGCAAAACTATTCTTTAGGGTTTCAATTATCAAATCCCCAATTGACTAAATCCATATCCAACATTAAACCAGGTTTCGATAATTGAAAAAGATAAAGGTAAAAGTGATTTATTTTCTTAACACATAACTATTCAAGCTAGCACGAGTCTCTACAACCACCTTGAAATCAATCTCAAAGAAAATATTGTATAAGGTTTATGAACAAGCTTAATAATATTCAATACATCCAAGAAGTAATACTAATTAAAGGCAAAAACATAATAAATGACATAAGTTAGACAAAAACATTCATTCATAATATATGAAATAGAAGTTTTTTTTTATATATATACAAGGTAACATTGGTTTAACATACCAGTAATAATCACCAAGCCAATATAAATAGAAGAATAACTATAATTTGCTAACAAACATTTTACAAACAACCACAAAACAAAGCACAAATAACTCTCATTTCATTAACATGTAGGACATTTGCACATTCTTATGCTTAGTGGCCAAACAACTAATTTCTTCTACTTGCCAAATTTTTCCCTTTATATAACATTACAAAGTATTACAACAAAAAAATAATCCCAACATGTAGGGTTCCAAGATCAAACAGTTTCATTTTGACCAAGGATGGAACGCCACTTGGCATCTAACTCCATCAATAAATCAATGTCTTGGGACTTATCCTATTCAAAATGAATTTGTTCCATCAAAACCTCAGACTCAATCTCCCTCTTCTTCATCGTTTTCCATTTACCAACATAAACCTCTATCTTAACTATTGCACAATAAGGTCTCTCAATCCAACTCGAAATATGTTCCAACTTAATCTGAGTCAAACCCTGAATTATCTTCTTGGCAACAAAAAATGATTGTTTAACTTCATCCAATTTTAGCTTGGGTGTATATGCTTCTTCAATCGCTTCTAGCATAGCCAACCCTAAAAAATCAAATAAAACATCTGATGCTTTCCACCTACGCTTCCATGCTTCTTGGCCATCTTCAATGATGCTTCGTAGTACATCGCAAGGCTTCCCCAAGTTTCAAAAATCAATTGAACCTTGTTAACCTAAACTTTATCCATTATTGGAATATCCTTTTCTTTATCTCTTATATGTATTTTCCAGCCACTCACATTTTCCTATGCCTTCATTGCCACAATTTTTCGAGTATCATTATCCTCGAGAGCATGTGACTGTTCTTCAAATGTTTTGTACAATTCTTGTATTTCGTACAATTCTTGTATTTCATACAATGCTCTAAATAGGCTAGTCATGCATTGATGATACTATTCATTTACCCTAATTGCCTACTATTTAAATTCCTCAACTGTTAGTGTTAAAGATGATGAGGCAGTTGGAGATATTTGTAATTATTTCAGTTGATTCTCTAGGGTATAATTTTGATCAGCTTGTTGCTTGTTGACAAGCTGTAATTTCTCAAGCTGCTGCTTCAGGCTATCAAATTTTTTCCCATTATGTCTCTTTATCTTGATTCTCTTCTTTAAGCAACTTAATATCCTTAAGGTGGAATACCTCAGATGCATCCAGATCCTTTCTTACTTTCTATAGTTCCTCTTCCTTAGCAAAAATATATTTATTCAACTGCAACATTGTGTTATAGTTAGCACCTGCAAAATATCCAATAGCAGCTGCGGTCTGTACTGCTCCTTGATTTTCATTAGGAACATCAGTTTTCCAAATTTTTTTATTAAGGGCAGGGACATGTTTGACGATACCTTCTCTTGTCCTCTTTAAACCTTTCTTCAAAATGTCCTTCAGCTTCTTGATCCAACAATAATTCCGTAAGCTAACAACTGCATCTTCTCCAAAATATGCTATCTCTTCTGTAGATGAAACAAATTATTTTTTGGGTGAGCTTGCTGATTGAGGTTGTGATTGTGACACCAGAATTTCTGCATTAAGTTCTGATTGTGACACTGGAATTTCTACATTAGGAGGAGAAATGTCCAAGGTCGAAGCAGAGAATATAGATATAAGGGAACTAGAGGAAGGAGGAAGATAACTCTTAGTTTCTACAGAAGGGATAGTAGCTACAAAGGAATTTTCCACTTGGGAAAAAGGAATACAAAAAGATGTGGTGCGAGGCTCAGATGTATGAGGATTCAATAAAACACATGGAGAAGGAGGGACAATATCACTAGCCAATTCTGCTGATATTAATGGGTCTTCACAAGTTTCCTCAACAATAGGCTTTAAATTTACATGGGAAAAAGAGGAGTTAGAAAATAAAGGATCAAAAACATCTCCTAAAATTTTTGAAAGAGACACGGATAATGTCATCGAGGTAACAATATTGACAGGAAAAGTGGGGTTTTCATTCTCCTCCTCTAGATCACTATCAAGATCATGGATCTCAATATTACGCTCAGATTCAAAGTCAACTTGTTGAATGAGAGAAGGTTCAAGAGGAAGCTTCTCTTGAAGGATAGGTGAACCTATCAGCAATCCCTATTGATCAATGGCTACCTGCTGAGGTATTTACTCTATTTGAACCACTACAAGCTAAGTTTTCTTCTTCTCGAATCCTTGTTGACCCATGGCTACCTGCTGAGGTATTTTATCTGTTTGAACAACTACAAGCTTAGTTTTATTCTTCTCTGGCTCAACTCCAGACTCTTGAACATATGTCCAAAGTTGAGAATTGAGCTTCGCTAGACCTACTTTAAATGCTTTCCCTCTTTCAAGATCTTCCATCTCTTGCGAATACTGACCACTGCCATAAGTTTCTATCATAGCTTTTCCTTTCTCTTTCAACTACAATGCTGAGGAAGAAGCTATTGTTCCTTGTTGTCTTGCTTCTCTTTCCATGTTTTCCCTACCAAGCTTATCCTCTGCTTCAAATTCCAATCTTCTTTTAGAAAGGGTGATTTTCTTAATTTATTTCTGACATTTGAAAATAAGAGACTTTACCTAGGGATCAGTGATCGTATCCATTGTGTCACGTCCCCATCCCTCAGCCGGCGAAGAGGACGCGACGAACATCATACACAACCGGGAAAGACGCCCCATGAAAATTTATAGAAAAACAAATGCTGAAATTAAAGCTTACAAGCATACACAGATGCATTTATCTTCAATCATACAGTGGAAGCAAAACAAATACATTTCCAGCATTGAACATGTCCATATTTTCACATAATACAGTATATAGTTGCAGAGGACAAGTAACAGCAGCACTTATCTCTTGATGAAGAATTCTCCCGCAACCAGCTACGTCGCTGCAACGTTCCACCCAACCATAGGCCATCTTGCTCATCTATCTCTCAGCAACGCTACCACCCCCGAGCTGGGCATGATTCCTCAAGGACTAAGGGGACAAATTGCAGGCTTGCACATAGCCAAGGGGTCATAAATGTCAAACCAACACAGCTGGGTTTCACAGGCTTTCGACAGACAAGCCAAGCCAGCACAGTCAGAAGACCAACCATTGCACTCAGGCATACTTAGCTGTCACAGCTTAAGCAGGGAAAATGAATTCTGAGTCATTCTTGGCCCTATCGTGGCCAAAATGACTCTCATTCGAATTTACAACAGCTCCAGACGTAACAGTAAAGACATTCACAACATGGGGAAAACTACAGCCCCGAATTTATGAGTGTGCACAACTTACAGCCAGGTAAAACAGCCCAAATAACCTGTGAGACAGCCCAAAACGTGAATGGCCCTTCACAGTCAGTCGTGGATGCAAGAGAATGGCTCTCAGCTCTTCATGAGCGCCCCAACCAGAAGAATACCGGTGCGTGATTAAACAATCCGAACCAACAAGGAAAGGAACAGACAATGGAGGCCCTGCGTGAGGAGAAAACAACTCCGATTTTGCCCGTGGATGAACAAAACAACAGCAAGGACATGAATTACAGCACGTGGGTGCTTCAGCAACTCGTGGAGCCCCAGAAAATGTCTGCGTGAGACTAAAATCACCCAGAGCCTGTGCGTGAGAAGCCAACCACCAAAAATCGTGGTGAGTGAGTGAACAGACTAGGGTGGAGTGCGTGAGGGAGAAGAATGGGCAGGCATGGGTGGAGTGGAAAATTGGGTAAGGCTGACAGCCTCCCACAACCACCACCACTTCAGCAATAAATGCCCACAGCCATAACTCCTCAACCACCAGCTGAGCATTAAAGAGGTTGACAAGGTTGGATGAGATAAAAAGGGTGACAAATAACAAAGGTAGAAAACCACAAGGTAATAAAACATGGGTTTTTCCCCATAACCAAGGTTTGACATCCCCCACCCCTTATACTTTGGAACCATGCCCTTTTCATTCAACGTTGCACCGCCATAGCTGGTTGTGGTTTATTTTAATTGATGTGCGGGTTTACATGATGCCGAATTATAATGTGCCTTATAGCACGAGATGCCACCGGCAATTATCCCCATTGCCGAAACATACACAACAAAATCGATGGTGGGGCTTTTTCCTTGAGCTCCTCACCACGATTAATTACAATATATACATCATGCAAACGTGGTCAAAACCGGGGACGTGACATTCCCCTCCCCCTTGGAATAACACCGTCCTCGGTGTTCCATTACATATATACAATACATATACAATTGCACATCAAAAATTCCAAAATTGCAGATCTGCCCCATGTTCGATCATCTACTTTGAACGTTCAAGGCCAAGCCTCTCGGCTTCCATGGACTTTTCCTGCTGGTTCTCAGCTTCTTGCTGATCCCGAAGTCTAGGAACTTTGCGGCTATTGCCTTCATCCTGTTCCCTCATTGGACAGTCCCGGCGTAAATGATGTCCTCCGCATCTCCAGCATCTCACTGGCTGCTTCATCTTTACCTGCTCAATTTCCTTTGAGTCTTCATGCCTGGACCGTTTCTTATCGGGTCGCTTGGACGAATGTCCCATCGCTGATCCACCTTCCTTTTCTTTTCCGATTGCTCTTAGAAGGATTTTCACCTCCCTTTGCAAACCAATAGAGTCTTGTAAAATATGGTGGTTCATTTCACTCTGCCTTCTCTGTATCTTGAGCATCTCCCCAAGGTTCTCTTGGGTCTTGGCAATCACTTGAAGGAGACTTCCAGCCAAGTCCAACAACTTTTGATCTGCTGCCATAATCAACGTGCACCACCTGGTTTCACTTTTCTCACCTGTGAAATGCACCATTGAAATTCTATCAGACCAAGCATAATATAGATATCAAAATCAGTTAGTTAATTACCCAATTGGCATGACATCCCAAGTTCCATTAAGGAAACTTTCATATTTTTCATGCCTTTCCCCAACAGGCACATGAGCTCCTTCATGTCCATTCTTGGGGAGGGAATTAACTATTCCAGCATTCACAAATTACTTAAGTAAATACACACATTTCATTTTCAATCATACATGCATTCAACAATCCTTTGTTTTCACAATGCATAAACATATATATATATAATCAAAAGGAAAGAGAGAGCAGTAAGAGATTTTCCCCTCTTTGTTCTGTTCCATCCTGGAACCCTCGCCATCGCAGTGGCTTTTCATGCTCTCAGCCTCTTTCACTTTACCGTGAATGCTGGATCAATCTCTCTTGGTCATGACACTTAGTGTCTATGGTCTATTCTAGACCTCTAAACCATGGATTCTCTCCACATGGTTTGTCTCGGCTGCTAGGACTCCCCCGTCCTACTAGCACCTTTTTCATTGCCGCTCATTTGAGCTTTCCAGGACAGTCACATGTCCCCATGCACCCCTAGGATGCTCTCACAGTCCTTTCTCCCAGCGACACCTATATCCAAACATTGAATAGATTCACATGTTTAGTTTATTCTCATTAGTTTTCATCTCTTAGAACAAGAGCTTAAAACATCATAACCAAATCATATACACATGTATATTCATAAGCAAAGTAATCCAATACTTATCTGTATTGTGCGTTTCCTCGTTCGTCCACAGGATCCTGCTTCACTTTGCAAGCCTTGGGATCACCTATGGACTTAGATGTTAGGTCAGCACGCCGGCTGCTCCACAACATCAAATAATTAATGTCCAGCCAGTACATAACCATGTCAACTGGGCTTGGAACCTTATCATGACCATTTCCAGGTCTAGGATCTACTATGGATCCTTAGGCATATCACAGCCCATCATACACTTATGTCAACAATGACACATACACTTATATCAACATGCACTTATATCAACAATACACTTATATCAACCATTTACCTTTACCTTTAGCCTGCCAACACAAGCAACACAAGCAATACAAGCAAACTCATCAGCATCATTGCTCAAAAATGTAATCACGTTTCATATCATTCGCTATCAAATATTGAGACACCAGGAGTGCGTCCACTCCCCAAAGTGTAATCAATATTGAAAACCCTTTCATGACTCGACATCGGAAAAGTGTGCACTCTCTTCCGGTGTGTGCCATGTAGGCCCTATGCATACTCAAGCAATCGGTCATCACGGAAATAAATCAAAACATGTTCTGCATATGAAATTTAATAATTAAACATGCATATTCATAGCAAGGGTTACAGAACACTTATCCATTTTCCGTCGCAGCATGCCTTTATATCTGTTAGGCACCGTCAAGGAGTTGGGAAAAAACTGAATGCTAAGCTGGTGAGCTCGCTGCAGAGCTAGGAACACCTACACCAGAACTAGCCTGACTTCTATAACATCCACACACACACCTAGCACAAGGAATCAGTCCCTTCTCTGCTACACAGTCCCTCAGGCCCTGCATTCCCTTCTAGTGCTATCCCGGGGTTGTGGAGAAGAAAGTCAGCCCTCTAGCTCTGTCTGTGCGGTCTCCAATCACCAGGTTTAAGCACACCAAGGCCCAATCCCTGCTTCCTGTTTACATTTCATATCCACACATGTCTTACCAACATAACCCATACCATCTCACTCATGTTATCACCAAACATGTAGTGCAGATGAGACATTTTCAAAAATGTCTAATGGAGTTTCACCCGAACCCCATTTCCAAGATAAGGGAAAACCTTCCCATGCAGCTTGGCTCTTGCAGGT
>LPNX010666528.1:57288-88957 GCA_001517045.1 Pseudotsuga menziesii
CAATTTTATGCTTACTATCATAACATGATTACCCACTTACCATGTGTCCCTCCTGACACAATATCACACAAGCCAACAATGATTAGTAGCCGTTAGTACCTCTTAAATACGAAATCCCCAATTCGAATTTAACAACCCGTACCAACTAATTTTCACAACCACGAGAATTCTTCTCATAAATGGTAGATTTTGGCAGTGGTCAGGGACGTACCTCTCACTGTCATGTTTGAAAGAATCTACCTGAAACATGAATTTCAACCAACCAAACACAATCTTGTGCAAGCCAAGAAGCCTTAGCAAACATTTCAGGTCTGAACGAGTCTAAATAAACACCAATGTAATCATTGAAAACTCACTCTTCAAGCTTAGCGTGGTCGAGTGCCCATTTCACTGCGTCCATGTAGGGCATAAATGCTAGTCTGGCGGTAATTAGATGGAGCTGTGAACTCTTAATGTTGATGTAAGCAAGTTGATCTTTAGGAATAGATGAGAAATCATCATTATCGAAAACTGAATAAATTCTCAACCAGTTTAAATACACGTTTTCAGAAATTCACCCACTAGTGTCTGTAAAAATTCTGGCATTTGGATCCTTCGACCTTTGTTCTTGGAGAGCCATTTTTTACCTTATCTTTCTAGGCATCAAAGAATCCATTTATGCTGGAAATATCGCAAATTTGGTCCAAACTTACTAAACTATACAACCAATGACAAATGTAAGGTGTAGCAAAAAGAAAACACAGTAAAAACCAAAAGGCACAGTAAAATCGCAGATAAAACAAATAGTAAAAACCTAAAAAATTGAAACACACTATATAGCCAAAATCTCAACGAAAAAACAAATCTAGACCGTGGATCTAGGGAAAAACAAATGGATGAGATCAGGGTGGGAAAGAAAAACTGAATATAGAATCTTTTATTAACACAAACTATAAATTGTGAAAGCAGAAAGCGGAAAGGTAAACTAATAATAAATTTATTAATTTACCTTTCTGCATTCCGCTTTGAAAAAACTCTACCTTGGGGAAAGTTGAAAATTTAAAGTGGAACATTGCCGTGAAACAGTTTCAACTTTGCCCAAGGTAGAGTTTGCACAAAGCAAAAAGGTGATTATGACATTACCTTTCCGCTTTCCATATTGGAAAGCGGAAACGAAAAGATAAATTGATAAATTGATTATCAGTCTACCTTTTCGCTTTCCACTTTCCAAACTAAAAAGCCAATAGCAGAATACTGATTTTGCTTAAGAATTTTATATCATTTTATGAGAACTAAATTATTGTTAGGGTTAATGTTAATGTTGATATTAATCTCCATCCTGAATGCAGAAATAGGAACGTGGAACATTGCCGTCAAACTTTCACTTTGCGAATTATGAAATTCCACTTTAAACGAATAGTTTCAGCATTCCCCAAGCTAGAATTTCAAAGAATCCTGAAAGGTAACTATGACAACGTTTCCTGGTAAAAATGCAAAAAAAATTCACTGACAATATTGCATGTTTTGAATGCATTTGGTTGTGGGAAACTATTTTTTTCAAAGAATTATGTCCATCCCGCATCCCTCATCCCACATCCTGCAACGTGCAATGTAGATTGTGTGATCTTGAATATTGAGGATTGCATATTTACACAAAGAATTTCTTCATCTTTTCCACCTCGAAAAGCAGAAAGCGGAAAGAAGAAACGTAAATCAATAATCAATTTATCAATTTACCTTTCTGCTTTCTCAAATCCATAAATCCTAATACTTATATGTACAAAATATCAAATAGACAAATCTAAATAATATATGGCCGGGATAGAGTTTCTTCTTTGCGCACTTTCCACTTTCCGCTTTCCTCTTTCTGTTTTCCATTTTCTGCTTTCCTCTTTCTGCTTATCAATTTATCAATTTAACTTTCCACTTCAGAAAACTGAATACTATTGTGTAATTCTGATTTTCAATGGGAAAGGTAAATTCATAAATTGATTATCAATTTACCTTTCCCCATTCCACATTTTGCTTTCAACTTTCTGCTTTCCGTATTGCAAATCGGAATGTGGAAAGGTAAATTGATAAATTGATTATCAGTTTATCTTTCCACTTTCCTCTTTCGGCATTGGAAAGCAGAATGGGGAAAGTTAAATTGATAAATTGATTATCAATTTACCTTTCTGCTTTCCGCTTTCCACATTGCACTTTTCTGATTTCCGTTCCAAGTTTCGGAAGTACCCTCCTCGACTTTCAATGACTGACGACATTGTGTATTTTGAATTCCTTTGGTCGATTATGGAAAACTAGTTTTTTCCAAAGAATTATGTCCATCCTGCATCCCACAACGCACAATGTGGATTGCGTGATCTTGAATATTGCGGATTGTGGATTTACATAAAGAACTTATTCATCTTTGCTACCCCAGAAAGCGGAAAGTGGAAGCGTAAATTGATAATCAATTTATCAATTTACCTTTCCACTTTCGCAAATCCAGAAATCCTAATACGTATATATACCAAATATCAAATACCAAAATCCAAAGAATGTATGCCTGCTTTCCCGTGATAAATTGATAAAGTGTGTAAAGCAGAAAGGTAAATTGATAAACCGCTTTCCTCTTTCGCTATTGGAAAGCATAATGGGGAAAGGTAAATTGATAAATCCACTAATAATCAATGCCGAAAGAGGAAATCGAAAATATAAACTCATAATCAATTTATCAATTTACCTTTCTGCATTCTGATTTGCAATGCAGAAAGTGGAAAGCAGAATGGGAAAAGGTAAATTGATAAATTGATTATCAATTTACCTTTCCTCGTTCTGCTTTCACCATTGCACTTTTCCGATTTCCGTTCCAAGTTTCGGAAGTAGGCTCCTCGACTTCCAACTTCCAAAAAATTCAATCTTTTCCTAATCTCTTAGGGTTTCTCCACATGGAAAAATATCTTAGGGTTTCTCCTTTGGTTTTGAGGTCTATAAACAGACAATACCAACACGAAAAGTCTATTGCAGATAATTTGTTGCGGTAAAGATTCAATATTTTTACCCTCTCAGCGTTTCTTTGCACCTCCTGGTGCAAATGCTCGTATATTTATTATAGGTAAATATGAAAACATTCAACTAATACTTTAGATCATCATCATATAATTTTAGAAAATTCAAAAATATACATATTAATAATATTATGAGTATGAGTAAGACAATTACAAAATGTAAGTAAGCAATATTAAAAATTACTTTATCTTATGTTCTATCTTATGTTCACTTATGTGTTATTTAGAACCAATAATTTAATTTTAATGGAAAAAAATGTCTTGAAACCAAACATTTCCTCTTAATTTGACATATAAAACTTTTACATATAGAATCCTCATGTTTATTGTTCAGACCTTGAAGTAATGTGGATTAGTAAAGATTGATTAGTAAACTCTTAAGAGAATATACTAATTTCAACTTCTCTAAATAGGTTAGAGAGAGTACTTATGTGTACATCCTTATCACATGTACATCCTTTGTGATTAGGTAATGGGAAGTTACATAGTACTTATGTTTACATCCTTTGTGATTAGATAATGAGAAGTGAATTAGAGGTATATAATAAATAGTTAAAAATATGTTGAGAATGCATATTTATTATTATTTTTAATAACTATTAAAAATAATAATAAATATGCATTCTCAACATATTTTTAACTATTAATTATATACCTCTAATTCACTTTTCATTAATTATATATATAGAGAGAGAGATTATAAATGAATAGTAATTTATTAATTTAAGGATAGCCTAATAGTAAACAAGTTTATGGTATATATATATTAAATTTGATATTTAAATGATAAAAGAAATTATATGGGGGTTGACTTTGGTATAATGAGGACAAAAAGGTATTTCATATTAATGAAATTAAGAAAATATTGTAGATTAATAATGAGATATAAAATATAGTATAATGAGATTAATATATTTTTATTTTTGGAGATGTGTATAGTTACACCTATAGGTATTTTTATTAAGAAAAATTTTGGTGTGGATAAGTATATATGATTTTCTAGATTGCATAAGAGACAAGTGTATGTCGAGATTAATTCTATGGCATTCATTGCAAATTCAAAATAAAAAATTATATATGTAAATAATAAGTGTTTCACACATAACTCCTACCTCATGCATGGATAACTCCGATTTTGAGAGAGATAACTCATTTAACTAGAAGGAGAGATCAAGTAACTAATAACTTCTTAGTAACACTTGACTTGTGACCTATATGCTCACTAGCCACAAGTTAAATGGTTTTGTTAGCCTTATTGTGTATGATAATTTTATCACATTTGCCTTCATATTTCAAAGACATGAAGTTAAATTATCCTCTATTTTGAGTGAGCTTATAACTAAAAAGGGATATTAAAGAATAGGAGTTCAAATTCTAATTCTATGTTTGTTGGAATCTCTCATCACAATAACCAATTGAGACCTATGTTTGAAATCCTATCAATTCAAGAGATTATCATGACTATGATACTCTAGCCATTTTGTTTAGAATATATATGTGTGTGTGTGTGTGTGTGTGTGTGTGTGTGCGCGCGCGCGCGCGTGTGTAGTAACCACCATGATTCAATGAATAAATATTCTTAGATATTGATTAGTTAATGGTTCCTAAACCAAACGAATGTGTTGTATGCCAATAGCTTGAAGGGTGAAAATTTTGTAAAAACAATCAAGTTAGAATGATAATTGAGTTCAATTTTGATTAATAATAAATGTTTAGAGCGAAGAGACAAATTCCTTATTGATGGTTAACTGAATGATTTACATATATAAGAATTATATATAGATCTTAAGAAAAGTAGAACGTTAAGGGAAACATGGATCTATGTTAAATAAGTTAAAAGTTCAACATTACTAAATTAGAGGAATGATGAGGTAATGATATATATATGAGGAAATTAGTTATGTATGAGATTTTCTTATGAATCACAATAACAAAAGGGCTATAATGTTTTTTGCAAGTATCTAAATTGTTGTAGATAACACTTTAGTGAAACATAATGAACCTTGATGTGTGTTATAAATGGGAAGTCATGAGGAAATTATACTAGCTAATAGGATGTGATTTAGGATGAGTTATAAGTACACATGTTAGGCGATAAAAGAACTAAAGCTATAAGATAACTTTGACATGATTCATCAAGTATGGGTCCAAGTGGAATCACCGTAACAAATGGCTTATAGTAGCAAGACACATATATTCTACATAATAATACATTCTTATAATCATGCATAATAATAATGTTGGGACGAAGTTCTCTGAAGGGTGGGTGTTTGTACCACCCCATAATTTGACTAGACATATTTTTAGATAGACATGCTGCAGTTTATTTTGCTTAGTATATGTTGGATTCAGTTCAACTTAGTAAACCATATTTATGACATGATAGATGTTGCTACTATGTTTAAGATGTTACTATGCTTATGTTGATATATTGATTATGATGTTATGATTATGTTTGTGAGGTTACTATGTTATAGTTATCATGAGATTCCTTTGTTCATAAAGACAGTGTATGTTTAATTGTCATCCTTGATAAATGTGATATATATGATGTGATTCCTAGATACCAACCCATGATGTGATCAATTAATGATTTATACGATGAAAGGAAATGATGTTGATAATATGCACCAACTAATGATTAAATGGAGATATTGTTATGAATGTATGTTTTCAAAGTAATAATCTGTAGGACACATGGGTTATGTAATAACTCGATACTTTATATGAAGTGTGGTATAGTACCTATTTTTGCAGAAGAGCCTTGTTTACAAAAGTGGATGATACGATGACACAGACCAATAATCTCGATAGCAGCACAGTATGGTTTTGATAGGGTATAGACCCATGGTGTTGAGAGGGATGGATGTATTCCACCCTATGTTTCTATGATACCCAAGGTCATGGGAGGGCCGTGCTGAGACATGCTCCCCAAGTTGTTGTGATGACGACAGTCAGATACCTGCTAGGAGAGGTTAGGTTTGTTGTTCAGCCAACGCTATCGCTCTCAGGTTCTTATGTGGTTAGGTCGGTGAATCCAACATCCACTGCCATACTAACAGAGGAAGGATAGGGAGGGTGTGGATGTAGGTTATGATGGGAGGATGTGATAGCTAGTATTGTGTGGGGTTGGGGAGGGGAATTACGACACCAAGATTAGTAGTAGTAGGTGTCTCTTCCTTGAAAATATTTTATTGAATAATGAATCTGAAAATATAATGATGTTAGAAATTAATTCGTTAATGATTAATGATTGAAGATGCTGAAAATATAATGCGTTTGTATGTTAATCCAATTAGGTATTTGTGATTGTTATGTCTTGTATCCATGAATTCCCTATCAATGCGAATCATTATTATTTTTTCATATATGATGTTTATAGGATTTATGAATCATTATGTTTTCTTATAGGATTTATCCTATTAGGTAATCGTTTATAGGATATATGATGTTTTCTTATAGTGTGTGTATGATCTATGCATGCACTCACCACACATGCACACTTTGCACACGTATACCAATATTGATATACAAATACTTAACATGGTCTATAATGATATAGATTGTCATAGGTAAATATGTTAATCAAATAATGAATGCTAAGTTAATAGATATGTGTGAAACAAGTCATTTAACCAATTCATTAATGATAGGTGAACACTGTAATACATAATTGATCAAGTGTCGTAAATTAGAATTATCGTGAGGAATTTGTTGTGAGTAGACTTAAACATTGTTCATTTACATTAGCAAAATTGTGAGGGTTTTTTAAACCCTTAAGGGTGATTTAATTATGAATCTAGAGATAACATGTTGATGACTATGATACTTTTCATTAAAAACAAACCAAGGATGATTTTAAGGGTGAATTTTAGCCCAATGGCGAATTTTAAGGGTTACCCAAAAAAAAGTGGGCAAATTTTTATATGAAAATGTTATTATTTTATTTAATAAATTTGCCCATTGTTTATTTTGTATATAGCTGCCTCAAGGTAAATCGCATTCATCCCGATTTAGGGAAAAACTGGAAAATGAATATTAGCCCAAGAAAATATTGATTTTTTCCCACATTCGCCCGAATTTTTTCGACCGGGAGGAGATTTTTGCCCAAATTAGCCTGATTTTTTTCGATTGGGAGGAGAAATGAAAGTGGTTCGCCAGATTTATGGATAATAGCTTGGAAAATTGGTATTTCACCCAAGATTTATGGATAATACGATTAAAAATTTGGTATTTCGCCCAAACTTTTGAATATTTGAGTAAACTGGTCTTACTTCAACCTCAATTGGGGTAAATTGGACATAGTTCGTCTTGGATTTGGATTTGTGGACAATTATTTGAGTAAAATGTGGAGATTTAATCAATTGGGGAAGTTTTTTCACTGGATTTGGTTCATATTTGAGCAAAAAATGGATAAATTTAGTCAAGTTTGGAAGTTTTTTACCTATATATAATGGTGCAAGAGTCAGGACTTAGGCTCAACATCAAGCTTGGTTTCTATTGAAAATCAGTCTTTACAGTGGCTGTGTGGATTCGTGGAAAGCAATTTCACAACTTTTCTTCTATCTGCAGGCTTTTTATAGGTTAGTTTCTTGAATCTTCTTCTATCTGTAGGCTTTTTACAGGTTAGTTGCTATGAGCACTCAACCATGTTTGTGTTATAAATGTTGTGGTTTTTTTTTTCTTTTGTTTTTAGGGACATCTGCAACAAACTTGGATGGAGACGCTCTTTCGGCGTTCAAAATGGCCTGGATGACCCAGACGACATTGCCGACTGGAGTAACGATTCTTCTCCTTATCAGTGGAAAGGGGTGGAGTGCAATGGAGCAGCTGTGGTCTCTATCTCACTCCCGAATATAGGATTACGAGGAAAAATATCTCCACAACTTGGGTTTCTTATGCATTTGGAGACTCTAAACCTCACAAGCAACCTTCTTTATGGTACCATTCCACCTCAAATCTGGAGTCTTAAAAATCTGAAGCGCCTGGATTTGAGTTTTAATCAGTTATTTGGAGCAATTGATTCTAATATCAAATAGCTAAGTGACCTAGAATAATTGATATTGGGCACTAATGCATTATGTGGAAATGTAATTCGAGAGTTGGGTTCCTTGAGTGGCTTACGAGTGCTAGACATGAGTGTTTATTCTTTCAGTGGGAAAATTCCTATAGAGTTAGGAAATCTTGTTGATTTGGAGTACCTAGATGTTGGATGTAACAGTCTATCTCAGGCATCATACTAGCACATTTGGGTAATCTGTCAAAGTTAATAGTGCTTGGCCTTGGGAATGGGTTTTTGTCTGGAAATCTCCCTGTCGAGCTTGGTAAGCTCATAAATTTGCAATATTTAGATGTATCAAATAACTCTCTTTCAGGAAACATCCCTTCATATATTGGAGCCATGGTGAAATTAGTAGACCTCATCCTAGGAATCAATAAATGTTTTGGCCCTTTGCCTTTATAAATTGGCAATCTTGTCAATTTGGTAAATCTTTATTCCCCTTCCTGCTTGCTAAGAGGACCGATACCTAAAGAGATTGGCAATATGAGAAGCTTAAAAAAATTAGACCTGTCAAACAATCCTCTGCACTCTCCCATCCCAAACTCCTTTGAAAAATCTGCAAAACCTTACAATTTTGAATCTTGTGAATGCTGAGATCAATGGTTCAATCCCTGCAGAGCTTGGTAATTGTAGAAATTTAAGGACTGTGGTGTTAACCTTCAATTCTCTCACAGGTTCTCTTCCAGATACGCTTGCAGATCTCTCCCTTTTTCCATTCTCTGCAGAACAAAATCAATTGATTGGAACTCTGCCTTCTTGGTTCGGAAGGTGGCAGAAAGCTGACTACATTCTACTTGCTTCAAATAATTTTAGTGGCCACATTCCTCCAGAGCTTGGAAATTGCTCCTCGATGACTCATTTGAGTCTAAGCAACAATCAATTGACAGGCTATATACCTCCACAGCTATGTAATGCAAAGTTTCTAAGTGAAATTGACTTGGAGAATAATATGCTTCTGGGTACTATTGAAAATACATTTATCAATTGCAAAAACTTGACCCAGTTGATCCTGAATCATAACTAGATTACTGGCAGGATTCTTGGATATTTTGGTGAGCTTCATGTCCTCCTACTTGAGCTGGATCACAACAATTCAAGTGGTGAAATACCTGAAAAGATATGGAGTTCAACAACCCTCTTGGAATTTAGTGTTGCTTACAACTTCCTTGGAGGTAGGCTCTCTACTAAAATGGGTAAGTCCACAACACTAGAACATTTGATTCTCAATGACAATAAGTTGGAAGGAGAAATACCAAAGGAAATTGGTAGATTGTCAAGCTTGTCTATGATTTCTTTGAATGGCAATCGTTTGGAAGGGATAATTCCAACTGATTTGTTTCAATGTATCAATCTAACTACTTTAGACCTTGGGAAAAATCATCTAAATGGAACCATTCTGAAGGATATTGGTATGTTAGTGTAGCTGGAATGTTTGGTGCTTTCTCATAATGATCTTTCTGGTCCTATTCCTACAGAAATTGTAGTATGTTTTCAACAGGTTGATATTCCATATTCAAGTTATCTGCAACACCATGGAATGTTTGATCTCTCCTCGAATCAGCTTTCAGGGTCCATTCCAGAAGAACTTAGGGACTACATTGTCATTATGGATTTGTTGCTTAATAACAAAAACCTCACAGGAGTGGTGCCCAAGTCACTGGCCCATCTTACAAATTTAACAACTCTAGATTTATCATACAATAATGTGGTCAGTGAAATTCCTAAGGAGATTGCAACAAGTAAAAAGCTTCAAGGTCTGGCATTGGCATATAATAAACTGAATGGCACTATTCCACCAGAGCTTGGAGACCTCAGTAGTTTGGTGAAGATGAATCTTACGGGTAACAGATTACATGGGAATATTTTTGATCCAACTGGAAATTTAAATGGGCTTTCTCACCTTGATGTGAGCAATAATGAGCTCTCAGGTGAACTGCCTAGATCTCTTGCAAACTTGGTCAACATCGTTGGTCTATATGTACAACAAAACAGGTTATCTGGTGGCATTGCTGGCTTGCTTTCAAAGAGCACAATCTGGCATCAGATCGAGACACTGAATTTGAGTTTAAATTCATTTAGTGGAGAAATTCCAAGATCCCTTGCCAATCTCTCTTGTCTAACCTACTTGGATCTTCATAGCAATGAATTTATAGGTGCCATTTCTCTAGAGCTTGGTAGTCTTTCACACCTTATATACTTGGACATTTCTGATAATTATCTGACAGGAGTAGTCCCTGATGAATTATGTAACCTTATGGATCTTAACTTCTTCAATCTGTTAGATAATCTGCTGGAAGGAGCTATTCCTGAGGGTGGTGGATGTAGTAATTTTACGGCTTCTTCATTTGTTAGAAACAAGGGTGTGTGTGGAAATTTGATAGGCCATAATTGCAATCTTAGTCCAAAACAACAGCCTCATCTATTAAGGACTGGGGTGATTATTGGGATCACAATAGGAAGCACCCTTTTTGTGTTGGACCTAATTTTTGCTTTGGTAAAATGGAAAATGTTAAAGCAAGAGGCTTTCCCTAAGGTGGATGAGAAGAGAAAATTGAACCCAGCCATTGAACCTAAGGTGGATTAGCTCAACTGATTGCCACCAATGTTGCTGGGTATTTGTCTTGTTCTGTGCTAGTGGGTGCTCTGTTTGAATCTAGTGAGGCACACACTAGTCTATACCGATAGGTTTACCAGGAATGACATCCATGAATGTGGGGAAGCGTCGCTTGGGTTTCTAGGTGAGGTTTACCTTGGACAATAAAATAGATTGTAACAGTTTTATTGAATACTTTTCAAATAATTTATCCATTTTTTAATCTTGTGATGTATTTGTTCCAGAATTGAAGAAGTAATACTGTAATTCACAAAATTTTGGAGGTAATTCTTAAATCAACAAGGACAAATGTACATTCTCCTTATTTTCTTACATGCTTCATTTCTATCATTTCCTTAAGCACATTATCTCTAATATCTAACATCATCACATTTTGACAAGACTTCTCCAAAGGTTTCCCCTGAGCAAAAATCTATCTCAGCCTACCTGAAACTTTCTTATGTTTCCAGGATTCTACTTAACATTCTTCTTTCTATTTGAGACATAAAAATACTAAAAGATTTGAGTGAGTTCATTCTATTGTATGGTTATGTTATCTATTCTTTTGTGCTTTGCTAAAATTTCTATGGTTATTTGGTGAGTAGGTTGAAGTTGATTGAACCCTGAATTTTTATTTTAAATTCATTGCCTGATATTAGTTTATACTTTGTGGTTGATTTAGTGTAAGGGCTATAGTAGTAGTATTGCAAGTTGTTTAGTGCATTTCAGGCATAATTTACAGGTTCAGTAGTGTCTATGGTCTTCTAACATGTATACATTTTGTCTCATTTAGGTTGTGAGTGGATCTTGAAATTGTCTCATATTACATAGTTCAACATATGTCAACTAGTCTGTGTTGTATAAAAGTAATTTAGGTTGTCCATTAAAATTGGTAACATGTCTGTATTTGTGTTTGCTTGTAGTTAACTCATTTATTATATTCTAATTTCTAAGTATGAACATGAGATGTGTAGTCTTTATCATAACGTTTTCATATATACTTCCATTGCTAACATTTTTATATTTGCAGTCTTTATCAAGACATTGATACTGATGTTCTATATTGTTGATATTCTAATGGGACTAATGTGAGACTATTTATACTCTTATAAAACAGGTTAAACTAGCACAAATGGAGTATCAGCTACCGCGGTTGACACGAATGTGGACTCATCTTGAAAGGCAGGCAGGAA
Organism: Pseudotsuga menziesii; assembly: GCA_001517045.1. NCBI lineage: Eukaryota > Viridiplantae > Streptophyta > Pinopsida > Pinales > Pinaceae > Pseudotsuga > Pseudotsuga menziesii. Next base: position 69,166 of record LPNX010666528.1, read on the forward strand.
ACATGGTGAAAGGGATGGGTGAAAAACAAATTGAAGTAGATAAGTGTATCTTACGTGATAGGGTATGTGATGATCATAAAATAAACATCATCTATATTAAGTTTGGAGATTTGGTTATAAATGGAAGTTGTATTGGGTTCTCAACATCCTTTCCATTGTTTATATAGTGAAGCGTTTAGATGGACTGGTTATCTCTATATCTGGGCTATAACCATTATAGATACTGTATGTGTCATAGCTTGTGTTGAGATTCCTTCATCCATCCATCTATCCATCCATGTCTATATGTGCATATGCATATCTGCCTTTTAATTTATGTGGCTTCAGTACTTTTTTGCAAAAGTCAAGGATATGGAAGAAGCTCAATAAAAAGAAAACAAGTTATAGAAAAGTGAACAGAATGATTAGGCCTCTTTAGAAACAAGAAAAATGTCCAAATCAGTATATATTTGTACACTATATGTATCCTGTACACACTTTCTTTTTGTACATTAGGATTAAACATGGTTCCGACAATGACTCTACATAGTTTCCATGTATTTACAACTTTTTTTCACACGAAGCATTGTAATTACTCTGAAACACAACTGATTTCATGTCTGGGACATTGAAGTTGATAGCATGCATAATGCAGATAAAACAATAAGTTGAAATTGAAGCTTGATTGACTTGTTGAGGTTCTTGATTTCATCTTCACTAGATTTTCTAAAATTTAATTAACAAAAGTGGGGCTTTTACCAAAGGGTGTTAGTTCTCTAGTGAGGTTGGAAAAATTTCAATTATCCACCATGGTTCCATTCTTTCTATAGTGTACCCCAATCACATAGCATGAGTTTGAAAGATGGGAGGTGTTACCCCCCATATTGTATGGGTGTCCATGTGTGATTCTGCTCACACTCTTCTGGGGTTGACAATGTCATGATGGTGGTGATTGAAGGAAAATCTAGGCATTCTAGTGCAAGAGAAGGTATGAGGTGATCTGAAGCAAAGTTTGAGTCCAATCCAGCATCCTAATTGTGACAAAAGAGGTCATTTTTCAAATATGGGTGCATTGTGTGCCCTAGATCAGCAGTAGTAGCCTCAAAACTCAGTTCTGGGCACTTTTCAGACCTCCAACCAGCAATAAAGGGCTATGGACAACCTTGTTCATAATTTTGGGTAGTTATGTGGGAAACCAGCAGTCAAAAGGGATAGAATAGTCCTAAAACAGCCTGAGGATCAGCCCTAGATCAATTCTAGGTATACTCCTAATCAGTTTAGGCAATGCTCTAGGCATGAGCACCAGGCCAGGAGCCCTAAACTTCAAATCTGGGCACATCCTGGGATTTAAAATCAATTCTCAGCTCTATTTTACCTCCTAATCAGGATTAATCTGATTTTGGGTAGATTTATTGGTGAGAACATCCCTAAACCTTTAAATCTGGGCAAAATTTATGGGTAGAAATGACACTAAAACAATAGTAAGATGCAAAATCCCAAGTCTCGGCACAATCTGTGTGAAGAACAGCAGCATAAAAGTGTCCCTAGGCATGTTGTAGTAGCAAAGACACATCTCTTGGCAAAAATTCAGCGGTAGTAATTCATCATTATCAGTTCTGGGTGGCTCACATGGCATATTATGTTGTTTTTCGAGCACTGTAGGGTGACGTTTTGCAGGTTTTGGTCCAGCAAGGTTGTCTATACTTTCTTTGGGGGCTGATCCACCTTATATTCCTGTTTCAAGAGGTTTGTGCACCATTTTTGGCATAATTAGGGTCCAATCCGGGAAATAAAACTCACAAGTGAAGAAGTATGGCAGCATTGATGTGTTATAGAAGCTCCTCTATCTATCACTTGTGACTTGAGGCTTAGAAGTGCTGATCCTATCCACATAATTCTGTTGAATTTTAGCATTAGCATAAATACTTAATTTTTTTTGCAGATTAGCTTAAACAAATGACAAGTGCAGTAAAAACACATTCATCACATCAGCACAATGGACACGAGAGTTTTTCACTGGGGAAACCTTCAAAGGAAAAAAAACCCAAAAACATTAGTAGCTCATCTCGTGAATGAGATGAATTAGGAAATTCTTCAAAATGTTCCTTAAATCCAGATCTACAAAAATTACCCAATTAGGGCTTCATCAGGAAAAACAGAGATTTCTCTCTCCTGCCCACAAAACAGAGATTTATCAGGAATTTTTATCGGCATCTGACCTTATACTGGTGAGCCCACTTTCTACACTTGCAAATGTGTAACCTTTATGTACAGTACAATTTACTCTTTGAATAGGAAATTGCTAGTGTCAAGTCATGAAAACGTTTAAGGGATCTTTTGGGAAAATTGCAGGTTATGCAAGATGGAGACATAGTTCAAGTTGGGAGGAGTGAAGATATTCTGGGTGGTGCAGATTTATTAAAGCTAGTTGGTGCACACCAACATACTTTGAATGCAATTGATGCAGCACAGATTTCATCTAGGAGGATAGCGCCACAAATAAGCAATAACAAAAGTAGATTCTACAATACCATGGACTCTGAATTCGATAAACCATTTCAAAATGAGGATGCAGAGGACTGAGCAACGAGAATCAATGAAAATAGATCTCGACATATTGTAAAGGAAGAAGAAGGAGAAACTAGGAAGGTCAAAATGCAAGTCTACTCTTCTTTTATAACTGCAGCATATAACGGTGCCTTGGTTCCTATCATATTGGGAGCACACATACTGTTCCAGGTGCAGAAAATCAGTAGCAATTACTGGATGTCTTGGGCTTCGCGAGGATTAGACTCCATGATCTAAGGTCTAACTTAAGAGTTATTCCGTAGGACCCAATACTGTTTGAAGGAACTGTACGAAGCAATCTGGACCCACTTGAAGAACATTCTGACAATGAAATTTGGGAGGTAAGTCCTCTTAAAAGGAATCAATTTTAATTCCCATGCCATGTTGGAGGCTCTTTGGGTTATAACTCATTATTTTGCAAGACTAAGAAACACTCCCTCTTATATGATTTTAGTTCTAAATAAGTCAGTCACTAGGGTTGACTGGGGCCGTTAAGAGTGGGGCTCTGTTATAATTACCACCAAGTTCGATTCTTCTTATATGATGTGGTCTTTTGCTGAAGGTCGGGTTGGTGAGAGTGGGGTTCTTTTATATCTTCTACCAGGTTTGATTCCTCTTACATGATTTTTCTCTAAGGATGTTGGCATACTAACCTCCATAAGAGAGCCATTGTTTGTTCTGTGGTTGGACCATGAAGACAGTTGTTTTGGGTCATTGTTTGATCCTTGGTTGGGCATCAAGGCCTTTAAATCATAGTATAAACAACATTGTCTTTTATTAGGTGGTTCATCTTGTTATTTTTTTGTTTTATGTACTTAACAGTAGAATAATTAATGTTGTATAGGATGGAACCTACATCATTAGATTTAAGATCCAATGGATGTATATCTCAGTCTATATAACATTTATTACACTGCTGAGTAGTGCATATGTTTTGTCAAAAGGTATGAAGGGTTGACACACCCTGTAAGGGGGCATTCTGTGTTCTGTGGCTGGCACATTATGGACATTAAATCGGGTCACTGCTTGTTTCATAGTTTAGCCATCAAAGTCGTTAAGTTGGGCTAGTTGATGTATCCACACAGAGTAAATGGCATCCTGTCACAACATGTGATTCATTTCTTAAAGAGGGAATCATTGTTTTTTCCAAGGTTGACCTCTCTAGGTGGTTAAATTAGGTCATTGTTTGTTCAACAGTTGAGTCATCAAGGTTGTTAAGTTGAGCCAAATGGTATATACACAGGGTAAGCAACATTCCACCTCTTAATAGGAGGTGGATGCTCATCACTTCAGTAAAATTTTGAATAACCTTCAATACTTCTTAACTAAGTGAGCTATTGCTTGTGTATTGGCTGTTTACCTTGCTTTCTCCTTCTCAGCCCCCATAAGCCTTCATCTTCATAGGTCTATAGAACAGATGAAATCTAGGATTATGTAGACTGGTTTTGCACTTTTAGTCTTTTGTAAGAGGCCTTTTTTCTACTTCAAGGTTTTCATCTCTGCTTTGAGCCCAGTAGTGTCTTTGAAGTGCTTATGTACATGGATTGTTGTTGTTGGTAAATATGAGCTTTAATGTCAATTATTTAAGAAGTTGTAGAATATGATTTATTTTGTAGTGTGTGACTATATATCCTGCTTCTGTCAGATGTTTAGCTAATTGCTTTTGTGCTCTGCACCTTTGAGTTATATCCTTTGTTCCTAACATAGGCTGGTTGGCAGTTTATTATTTAGCACAAATCAGTATTTTTGTTTTTGTTTATATTTCCCGTCGATTCTGCAGTGATATGTTCTTCAATTGTTAATTATTTTCCCTTCTTTTCCCATACACCATCCCTTCCTATCCAACCTAGCCATCACAACCAGTACAGAAAAATGGAAGAAAGAAAGAAATAGGAAAAAGAAAAAGAAAAAACAAGGATACATGCATTGTATGGCCATTCTATCTCACACAGAACAAGATCTACTGGATTGATTGTTTACATTGTTTGATTCAGGTCAGCCAAGAAACATGGCAATCGCATCAATGGAAACCATGCAAGAGCAATCAGACATGATTGGAATGGCCACAAATAATAGCCTTCCTCAGAAAAGAGGCTGAGAAGATGAAATTGGTGATAGATTAACAGATAAGAAATGGCCAGGATGGGACTGCACAAATTTGTGAACTCAGAAATGGCCAGGGTGGGACTGCAAAAATTTGACATACTCAGGATTATGGTGAGTATTGACTGTTGACACTCTGTTAACAGAATTCATAAGAGCATTGAGACTGGCGAGTATTGATCTGCCAATACTATGTCAAGGAAAATTGTAACAGAATTAAGGTAAGTATTCATCTTTGAGCTGGACTTGCCGTACTAGGGAGTGTTGGGAGTCATACACAAGAGTGTGGAAACTATGGTTTGGAGGTCTTATGCATACGGGGAGGATTTGTGATGGGCATACTTTTCTGGGTCAAAATTTAGAAACGAAGGTCTCCCATCAAAATTTGCCCCTTGGCCTCTAAGTTCTCAAAGAATGAATAAAAAAACTCTTGCTCAATGACTTAGTGAAAATCTTCCAATTATGCAATGAGAGCAAGCCAATAGAGCATTGACCATTGTCCTAAAGCCATCGATCCTGCATATAGGGTCATCATTCAAAGTGATTTGGAGTGAGTAAGATTTCCAGAATGAAACAATATTTGGCCTTTCAATGGCATAATTACCTTTAAAGAGTGGTCAATGAAGAACACTAGTAAAGCAGGGCATGTAGGATCCTTTTTCCCATCTTGCACGATCTTGAAAAGGAGATCTTAGGGTTTCTTGATCCATAATAAGAGTCATATTTTGGTGTTTGATCCATAATAAGAGTCAGAATCAATCAGGTCCTAAATTGAAAGAAGAGAGTCCAGTCTAAAAGGTGTTTCAGTAGGACCATGTGCTGCAGTCCAATAACTGTGCACATCAAAGTGACAATCGACAGTGTTATGGACACATGTCACACTTATATTTTAGTTGTATGCACGTAAGCACTGACCTAGGGGCACAAATTTGGGTGCAGTCTCACAATTTAGTTTGACATAGGTTTGCTGAAGTGGATAGAGATCTCAACAAGTGGTTATGAGAAGAAGCTCATAGTCATAAAAAATTGTCACATCTTTTCTCTGTCTTTTCATCTTCTTGACTATTGTACACTAATGTATTGTTGATATATGAAAAAATGAGATCTGCAATTCTTCATATTCATCATGTTGTATTTATATTCCTTTCTCATTTTGTAATGGGGTTGAGTGAAGGTAGTAGTATAGCTGATTCAATTCCATTGGATCTCTGGAGTTTGTAGAAATTGATGGATTGTAGTTGCTGATAAAAGCTTCAATTATGTTCATATCTTTGTTGTACATAATGTTTTGTTTAATGAAAATTTGGATTTGATATTTTCTTCATTTTTTTTTGCCTATTGTGTGGATTCATTTTCCAAGATTGTTTGATTACTTCAATATTTGCTTGCCATTTTATATTCGTTGTGTATGTAGAATTATATATTGTAGTTGTTGCACTTATTTCCACTAGGCATACTTTGGGATCATATTGGTATTATACTTTTAGAGAATTTGTTTCACATGTAGTTGCTGATTCACTACACAATTTATGGGCAATATTTGCTCTCAGACAAAGAAGGAAATGGAGGATGAATTGCAGAGTTGTGTTGGAATGGTTGAAGCCAAAGTTGCTACTCTAAACTCAAAATTTGGGCCTGTGGATGGTCAATTAATGAATATAGCCCATCTGTGGTAGAATTTAACAACTTATATAACAACATGATAGGATACTATTCAATAGCAATTGTTTGATAGCAATCTAGGCAAGAAATGAATTACTTCTCAAGGAGGCTCGATGCTAAATCTAGGTTCCTCTTTCAAAGTGAAACCCAAAGTGAAAATTTCACTCTACGACCGGTTAGGTGGAGGCCTTAGACTTGATAATTTCCCAAGGAAGTTAGATCCTCCTTTTTCAAAGTGCAACAATTTACAGATGATGACAAAGTTGTATTTGAAAAACTATGCATGCCTAGGAAAGCTTTGATGTGATGGGAGGATTTATGTGAGTGCAAGATAAATATTGGTTCCATGTAGGCTTTGACTTGGGACATATTTAAAGCCTCAATGAATAAAAAATTCTACCCCCTTAATTATTGGAAGCTCTTAACAACAAGAGCGGCAATACTTGATTTAAAATCCAATCAATTGGTAGATGCCTATATGTTATATAGCATAAATAACTCAGATTGATGCATGAAGAAGTTGAATTGGTGGTCAAGTTAAATTAGTAGAAGCTAATAAAAGTTGGAAGAAGATTAATAGTGTTGTTGTTTCTAATGCAAAGCATGGTGCACAAATAAAGCCATTTAGTGGGATTGTGAGTTCTGTGCAATGTCTTTTAACTTGTGTGAGTAGTGAGGCTATGTGGGCATGGCAGTGTGAGGGATACCATGTGAGGGAGAGTTGAGACCTTCGTCCTATGACTCTCAGATGCTGTGAAACATAATTCTTGCTACTGGATGCCGTGGACTCTTGGAATCATAGAAACCTTGCTGCTAGGTATTTATTGTTGTGGCCATAGTTAAAAGTTAAAACTTAATACCTCAAGTATTTTCCATAGTCCCTTGTTGGATATTGTGGGTACAGTGAATAGTAAATACTTAATTATTTTCTGCTGCCAGACAATAAATACCTCAAACATTTACTATTACGTGGCTGTTGGTTGTGACGTTGCAACTGGGAGAAAATACTCAGAACAGGGTCTAGCACTACTGGAAGAAAATGCTCAGAACAAGGTACTTCTAGACTTGTTCTCTTGCTATTGTGTGTTGGATATTAGCAGTTGGGTGTGCTTTTTCCAATTGGATAAGCTTAAATTGTTTTTATGTAATAGTTTTAATGGTTAACATTTCAATTCTCATATTTTAAATCTTTTTAGTATTTGGCCTGGCCTCCTATGTTGGAGACTTCAATGTTCCATAGATTTTGTGGGGTGATTCCACATGTCCCCTTGGATGTGTTCCATTGCTCCCAAATTTGCACATCCTAGAAACTTGGTGGAACATTGGTGTTTTTTTCCTTGGAAATAAATCCTTGGGAAATGTTTGGGCACTTGCCCCCATTTTGATGATGCTACCCAATCTAAAACTCGTGGTGTAGACTTTGTGTGCTTAACTAACCTTGTGGTAATCTAACAGCTGACTGACACACAATATGTACATTAAGCATATAATGAAAGTAACACATTAATCATATGATGAAGGTAACAAAAATAATTATGATAAGATAAGATTATTTTATTAATGTCCAACAAATGATCCCAAAAGTAGGTCAAGAGGACTATGCAGTACCATGATAACAATACAAAGTGGGATCCTAAAAGTAGCTCCTATAAAAAGCTAAAATCTAATAATACAAAGTGGGATCCAAAAAGTAGCTCCTATAAAAAGCTAAAAGCAGAACTCAAACCTAACCCCAACTCCATATATGAATTTGAGGTTATGTTTTAGGTAAAAATAGATTCTACATTATACTTTTTTGTTGTAACATTGATGATTTGAGCTACATTACCTTCATGCAGCTTATTTTAAGATTGATGGTTTGATATTTATCTCTTACATTGTCTCTTTCTTGCATTTGATAGGAAATGACGCTAGAATTTGAGAAAGCTAGGCCAAGGAGCTATCTCTTCACATAGATAGTTTCCTAACATTAAATGATAAATAACTAATTTGACAACACTTTCGCTAAGAAAGACTGGGCTCATTCAAGTACATGAAACCATGTTGGTGTTTAGCACAAATATCTTGACAAATTTTTATGGTTTGTTTATTGCTTTTGTTTGAAGCATTTTGTCGATTTTTGAAGTTTGTGTGTATTTTGGTTAAATATTGTGTTAATTCCTTTGAATGATTCTAGTTCTCATTCGATGCCTGATTTAACCCTTTGTTGTGGCTTGAATCAAGGTTGGTTTTAGATTTGAGAAAAGATTCTTTTATTAGCTTTTAGTTGCATGAATTAATTTTCTTCAGTTTTTCAATTCTTTTACACTCACTACATATTTTCTTTGTAAATACTTATCGTTATTCAAAAAAATAAACGAGCTCTACATATCTAAGCGAAGAGAAAAATGGTCCATGGACTAGGTTCCTATGCATTGATCGTAGGATACCTATTGGCACAAGACCAACATTCATCTAATGCAATAATCAATTGGCATAATTACAATGCATAATTGTATTAGCCTCCATGACCATAGTTGGCTAGTGGAGGCCAAGATCAAGCATAATGTATGATTCTATGAGTTTATTAGTTTGTCAAGATTCAGGTCCCCACATGTCCGTTGGACCATTAAGGGACAAGATAACAAGTGGAGTCCCCACTTGCCCTGAATCTAGTTAGTGCAGTTGTGTTTCACTGACACCTTCCTGTTATGACTTGTGAGTCTACGTGTTATGTTGTTGATGATGTGATTCATGTTATTTGACTAATGTTGTTATTCTTTTATTTTGACAATATTCTATAAATGAGGGAAAGATTCACGAGATTTTACAATTTTTTATAATGAAGTTAAATATTCTCCAAGTTTTTACAACATTATATAATAAAATGAAAGATTTGCGAAGATTTTACAACATTATATAATAAAATGAAAGATTCGCCAAGATTTTACAAGATTATATAATAAAATGAAAGATTCACCAAAATTTTACAACATTATATAATAAAATGAAAGATTCACCAAATTTTTTATATATACATATTATATTATTGATAAAATTGCCTTTAAATTTTCCTATATATCGGAGAGATTTGCCCAATTTTTATACATATAAATCTAGGGGGGGTTCTTAAAATCATCCCTCAAACAAACAACTATAAAATGTTTGTATTTATAATTATTATTAATGGTATCATCATCATCATCATCATCATCATCATTATTATTATGATTATTGATAATATTGCCTCTTGTGGTAAACATAATAGATTGTTTAAATGAAATAATTATTACTATAATTATTATTATTATTATTGATAATATTGCCTCTTGTGGTAAACAATTATTATTATTATTATTATTATTATTACACCCTTGTTTTAAACATACTCAATTGTTTAATTGAACCAAAGTGGAAACAACTTACGTAAAATAATTATTAATCAAGTAGACCACACCATTGAGTGTAAGTTAAACATGTATATTAAAAAATGGAATCTAACCATCAAGATATGACATGATTGCTTTTATGACAAAACTTGTTAATGTGATTACTAACATTGGATTCTAGAAGTAAGACGACTAAGATATCCACCTGTACCAAACTTGAAGGGTCAAACAAGATCAATAAATTAGTATTTTATTCAACATAATTGATTCTAATATGACTAACTCGTGTGAAGGACTTGTAGTGAACATTTCAAGAAAAATTAAATGTTATACAACCAACTTAAATAGCCTTAACTCTCCCATGCTCAAAACAAGGACAAGTGAATAAATAAATGTGTATTCATGATTATAAACAATTACCAGCAACAAAAACTTAAAGAGGTAGGTGAATGGAGTGTTTGGGGGAAAGGTGGTGGAGTAAGGTGGAAGCAAAAAGGAGGAAAATGAGTATTTATGAGAGGTATCATGGAGAGATTGGGGGGAGAGATGGGGGGGAGAGTTGGTTTTATTTGGGAAATTATAAATTAGACCCTCTATGGGTGGAAAAGGAGGAAAAACTTGAGGAGGGGGGAAACTCAAGGACTGAGAAATGGTTGGAAATGAAGAAAGATCCAGAAGGAAAAGGAAGTTGCTATCGATATTATTGGTCTGTGGGCTCGGGGGATAGGAAACCCATGGGTTTCCTAGGGCCAGCACATGATGAGAGTTGGTTGGCACGACGAATCATCATTTTTGTAAAAAAAGGCTTGGATGGAAAGCAGAAAGTTGAAGGAGCCTACAAGGTCTACACCAACCTACTGGATCTACTACAACTGCTTGTGCGAGGTATTTCACATACTAAATTCATGCATGGTATTATTGACTAATTTATGAAAATTCATGAAGTTTATTATACATGTATAGTTCATATTTCTACATTAATATGTTTATATAACTAATAGAACATACATGGATATAAACATGTAAATATGATTAAAAGATCTTGATTTTATTAAAAACTAGCTCAGAATGAGCTTAACATAGAGAACAACATGGAGAAAAGGACCCAGTGCTCTCTTGGGTAGATAGAGCACTACAGAAATGGTCACAAAACATGTTTAGCAGCCCTAGAAGAATGACACCCAAGTCAAGAGTCCAAGAATATCTCACAAGGATGGTCACGACCTACACTTAGAATGTCATCGCAGTCACACATGAGCCCAAAGAAGGGACAAGACAATCATGGCCTAAAATTAAGGGAAACAAATAGCTCACAACCGATTCAAAGGAGAAGCATATAGTCATAGCCCACTCCACAAGGAGATATAGGCAACAAGAACACAAAAACGTCCACACTCAAAGTAGCAATAACCCTAGGCGTCAAGCAAACCACCAACAATAATTTCTAAGGGAGACAAAATGAGATATGAACTTTTTTTCATGTCAAGATGTATTCCAAAAATGAAGTTATGAAGTTAATTAATAATCTTAACAAACCTTCTAGAAGGGTCACTTAAACACTCCTGAGTTTTAGGAGAATTACTAAATCAATACATAAAATAAAGTTACTTTGATTTAAAATAGGGTACCAAAAGGTCAAATTATCATATAAGACAAAAAAAATAAAAACAATAAGGTTAATAAAAACGAGAAATTATTTGCTTCAACCTGCAGGATGCTTGGTCCTAGACCAAGAATCTACTTAGTCCAAGATGAGGATACCCCAGAGGCATATAGGGCCCCTAGCCACATGTTAGGGACTTTTTCATGACATCAACCTCCTTGGTCCCATAACAAGAAATTCTACCTCGTTAACTAACCAAGACCGCTAGTTAACTGACTAGGGTACCATCCTCCTTGAGAATGGGTCTCCTACACTATCTTTAACATAAACTTGTATGGGTTAACAAGCTTATGAGGTATCCAAATGCCATATTTAAGAAAGTTTTGTTGCCATACTTTCTCAAATAAATAGGTACTTTTTTGAAAGCTAAAAAGACATAGCTACTTATACTTGTTCATTCAAAATAGTAGATATGTGTTGCATAGTTATTCATTCAAAATAATAGATGTGTGGCATGCTTGTAAACACTAGTTTGAACTTGATAATAACAATACCTATGTTAGAATATCTCCACTAAAGGAAGCCAAAGCCACCCAACCCATTTTGCATTCTCGAAAAAGATGTTTGAATGTATGCTTTGCATCTTTGTAGATTGGATAAAGCCTTTTCATCCCCTCTCACTACCTCGAAAAATATGTTGGAATGTATGCTTTGCATCTTTGTAGATTGGATAAATCCTTTTTCATCCCCTCTCACTGCCTTTAAGAAATCAATAAAATTTGATTTCCATAAGGCATGAGTGTGCAATGTATGTCCTTCTTGAGTTCGTGTGATCGTGTGATGAAGGTGGACAATTATGGTATTAGAGTTCTTGAGATGAAGGTCGAGGCTTGATGTATTAATTATGGTTGAATAGTGAAAGAACGCATGTACATTATACTATCAGATATATAGTAAGGAGAAGGTGGACACTTATGGTATTAGAGTTCTTGCGATGAAGGTCGAGGCTTGATGGTATTAATTATGGTTGAATAGTGAAAGAACGCATGTACATTATATTATCAGACATATAGTAAGCAGAAATAAGGGTTCACAAAATAAAATAATATTTTAAATTTAATAAACCTTTAATCTTTCAAAGAAAAGAGGAAACATAAGTGAAGCATCTAAGTAAGAGATTACTTGAGAAAGATCATTAATATCTATTTTATGTAATGCTTTGATGCCATTGAATATTCTTGCCCATTGTGAGCCTCTCGAAAATTTTAGATTTGTCTACATATTCTGGAAGACAAGATATACCAATTTATCTGTATAAGTGTCATTCCAAAATGATTAAATGCAGGCGCATCCTTTAAACTTGGGCCAACGGATGAATGTTAAGGTAACTAATCAATAATTGAGGCAAAAGAAAGATTTTGATATCCATTATTAAGTTGACTAAAGTTGTTGGCACAATAGTAAATGTTAAATAGATGTTCAATTGCTTCTTCTGTGAATGCATGCCAGTAACGCATTCCAACATACACTTTTGTTGATACATTTTTCAGTTTTAGTGCCACCTTTAATGCATCACAACACATAGAATGCCAATAAAATGAGCATTGATTTGCAATTTAACATCAGGCACAGGCTGAAATCGTGGTTACTCTTTTCATGGAAGTAGAACACTACACCATCCCCTCTGACAAAGTGGGGATCGTATCACAACACTCCAACTCCTTCACATGGTTAGGTTTGCAAGCTGTAACACAACTTACACAAAATTTAAAATCAAATCAGGATGATAAATACCAAATATTTGATTAAATTGAACTTTTCACCTCAATTTTTTTAATCCTCATCTGCATTTGCAAAATTGTATAGATCCAAGATGGATGTATGATAATCTTCAAACAAGTGCAGTAGGGATGCAAACAAAACAACATAACAAGAATGCAATGCACTTACTTCTGCAGGTTGCTTCACACTTGATGCCACAATCCACGAAACATCCCCAAAACATCAATAAACACTCAATAAGGTTTCGTTTAATAATTCTGCCCACGCATAATTTAACATTGTTAAAATTCACACTTCTTATGATAGGCTATGTGGAATTTCACATTCATTCATCCAAATGCCCTAAATATGTGCACGCATACATAATTGTAAACTTATCAGAAAGTACTTACATTGCAACTCCTCATTCTGGATGTATGTCACACTTTGTCATTCCCACCTGGGTTTGTAGCCCTGCCAGTGTAGATAGATCCATGAAGGGGCAATATCTAATACCTCTCATATCTATAGACTATTATATCCATGAAGGGGCAATATCTAAGACCTCTCATATCTATAATATCTATAGACCATTATAATACTTTTGCTAATGAATGCAAAATTTACAGGAATTTAATAACAACCCCACAGGCCCAGATCTCATTTAATGAGAAAGCAGATCAAGTATGCAAAAATCAATGGGCCCAGATATCATTTAATGAGAAAGCAGTTCAACTATGCAACACTCAACAATTCTTCAGAGAAGGTGGTTGTATGTCTAAATCCTCCCACACACTAAAACAAGCTCCATTTACTGCACATTGAAGGAATGTCACATAATTCAATTGATTGGTTGTTGACCTAGATCTTGCAGGACAGTGGTGTGGTAGTTGCGTATTCTCTTTGCCTTCTGCTATGGGCTCAACCGAATAATCCTGAAAGTGACAAATAACGAGAAGTTTTGTCTACCTCTACAGGTCTGAGAAGTTTTGATCCAGCTCCAGACTGAAATTGGGTTGTTTCTGTGAAATAAATCAGAACCACAATGATAAAATTGGATCGTTTCTATGAAACACGTCAGAACCTTTCAACCGTCTTAAATTTTATTTGTTCTGTGAATAAAAACAAACCCCTGAATCATTGTAAGATTACAGTTGGATTAATACAAACTAGGTATATTTCTTGTTTTAAAACCCTGCTTGTGTGGATATGTCTCATCCCATTGATATTCCCTCGTGCTTGCTGCTATTAACGTCTAGGGTTCTGGCGTAACAGTCTGCCTTCTCGGCTGTCAGTGACCATATGCCATTCCAACCTTTAGTTTATAGTGTAACAACCACAACGATCTCCTGCCACCCCCAGTTATGCCTGTGGGCGTTATTTTTTATTCATTTCTTTGTAGTGGCCTGCGTGAAATCTGCTCTTTCTGCCTGAGCTTCTTATGCCAGTCTTCCACGTAGGGTTTCATTATTGTTTCCTGAGATGCCTCTCTCTACATTGGTAATGTGTCGTATCCGCGCGAAGTTCATAAGTCCCCGTGAGTTTGAAGTTGCGTGAAGTTCATATCTGGAGAACCAAATCTGCTACAGGTTAAAATGTCCACATGATATCGAAAAACCATGAATGCAGATCGGTGTTGAACCTGCGCACATGAAGAGCCCTAGCTCCACGTATTGATAGATCAATTTGGCCGGGAAAATAATTCGTGTGAATGGATTCTGCATGAATCAATTCCAAGGTAAAGAAAGCAAGGCGCTGTGCAAAAAACCCTTGCCTCTTGAGGAAAGAACAGCTCCAAAAGAAAACCAGTCGGTCAGATGAGAAATTCTAAAACCAATTTTTCGTGAAGAAGATCCACCAATGTGAAGAGAACCGTTGTTGTGAAAACATGTATTCGTTAAGCTAAGATGATACTGTCACCGGAAAAGAAGCTGCGGTCAGTTCACGTTGATAAATCATAAGGAATGGACCAAATGTTACAGGTATACAGGTATTCAATTCATGTAAGTTATTTCATAAAAGGATGAATGGTCTTCGATTCATGTAAGTTATTTGATAAAAAGAGGAGATCAGGTCATTTAAAAGGGAATACGAAAGTTTGTTTTTATTTATCATTTCAATCAAGAAACATTTAATGGTTTTTATAAGGAGATGACGTCATATCCTATGCCTTCAAGTTTAGCGAACCTTTCAGTTGAGTGAAAGGAGAGTTTTTAAAATGTCGTATTAAAAAAAATTCTTATGACCACATCATATCATTTTCTGAAGACTTTTTAAAAGTGATATAAACTTTGATGATGATGACGACTATAAGAACAAGAGCCACGAGGTGGCAATGTCCCAACATTGTCATTTGAGGCTCTAAGAGAAAGGAGAGAAAGGTTGTAGTTGTGATTGTAGTTTAAAAATAAAAACTTAGTTCAGGTTAAAACTACTTCACTAGCAAAGATGCTACCAATAACTATGTAAAAATAAGTGTGATTCTACTAATAACTATGTAAAAATGTGTCGTCTAAGAATATAATATTGGCAATGAATAGATACACTACCAACATGGTAGACACATCAAATACCTAACCTTCAAGTGGAAGCAAAAAAAAAACATAACACATGCAAAACCTGATAGTGAGGAAAATGCATTGGGAAGAGGGGAACTCGAGCACCATAACTACAAAATGTGGAGTAGAGACATTGAGAAAACTTCATGATGCCCACTAATCCTAAAAAAGTAAACACCCCTCTCTCGATTGCTTACTAGTCTTTAAACACATATGTAAGGAATAAAAAATGCACCATGCCAATCACACTACATGAGAGAGTTTGCAAATGTAATTAAGAAAGAAATTATTAATCATGTCTCTATTACTTTTATAAACACAGATATAATATAATGTTGTTAATAATGTTTTGTGAAAACTAGAAAGAAGTACATAAATATATATAACAAAGAAAGAAAATTGGTATATCTTTAACAAAAATAACATTAGATAAATAAAGAAGTATAAGAACATAGAAATACAAGGTATGAAAATAGAAATACAAAAAGGAAAAAAATAAAGCATTCTAATTCCAAAATATTGATTAAACTATATAAAGATATACTTAATATAATTTTTTTTTAAGAAAAACATATTAAAATATAGAATTGCTAAAAAGAGAAAAATAAAAACAATTTAGTATTCCAAAATATTTTAAATGATTGAAAAAACTAATAAAAAGAAATCATAACAACTATGAAAGAAGTATGAGAACATAAAAGTACATAAAATAGAAGTATGAGAACATAGAAGTACAAAAAAGAGAAATAAATATTAGAACATAAAAATACAAAAGGAGAAATATATGAACATTATAATAAATATTATTAACTCCAAATTATTATAAGTAATTAAATATGATAAAAGAGACTAGAAAAACAGAAACACTATTATAAAGATAAAGATAGGTACTAAAACAAGTTATAAGTAATTTAAAGACATAATAAATCAAATTGGGTACTACATATCTAATTACTCATTTAAAGTATTGTTTTTCAAATTTTAATTAAATCATAAAATTAAAACCAAGTACAAGTTTAATTTACTACAAGTAAAAAATAAATTAAAAGTTTTAATTAGTTGATTTATAGTGAAGTTCATCAATAATAAAAACAATTTTTTACCCATTTTTACTATATATTTTTGTCATGCATAGTGTAAATGATACAATCATATTAACATTATATAGAGCACTCTTTGAAAAAATCAAAATCCCTCGGGCAAATGAGTGAGCAATCCAATCATAATTTCCAAAGCCATGATTGCATTTAGAAATCAATAAAAATGTCTTTTTAAAGAGACAACAACACTAATGATTTTGTTGCTAGCCAACCTAAGGAAAAAAAAAGCATTGAAGCATGGAATAATTCGCCTCTCATTCATTCAATGAGAAAACGCATGATGATTAAAACATGGTAAATTCTTATAAGCATGAAAACTATTGTAGTCTCAACATCTTAGACAATAATTATATAGTGCTAGAGAAAAGATTATATATGAGACCATAGTACTTCAAAGATTAACAAAGGAGGAGGTCACAACCCACCACTCTTTCAAAGTACAAAAACTCAAACCAAGGTTACACCGAGGTCTCTAAAGCATTTATGCATGCCATGGCACTTGAAAATCCAAGTAAGAATTATAACTTCATAATATATAATGAAACTGCTCAATATTAGCTCACTAATCATTTTTCAATCAAATTCCTAAATATTTCAACTCTTTTCAATTGTACAAGAATTAGGTTTTCTAAAAGTTTCCTCTTTGTGGTAATAATTGAACAAAAAATATGTTCTCTAATAGTTTCCATAGTTTCCTCTTTATGGTGAAGATGTGTTACATCTATCAATGAAAGCATTGAGAGCATTAAGGTGTTTAATATCTTAAAGAAAAGTAGTCTATATATCATATATTATGCTAATATTTAAAAATAACAGCAATTTGAGTCTATTATGTCAATTACCTTTATATTGAGAAATGTAAAACTTATGTGTAAAAAAAAAAAAAAAAAATTATAAAAAGCTTAAGTGTTTATAAATGAATGTGATGTAAGTTTCTATATAACATATATATGTAAATAGCTTATTAAAAAATTACAATTATTGCATTGAAGAAATAAAAAATAACTCACAAAAATGATATAATTTAAATAAAACTATTTCATTAGAAAAAACTCATAAAATTTTAAATAATAAAAATTGACATTTAAATACTAATATAGTGTAAAATATTAAAAACAAATGATATAGTCTAGAATATTAAAAAATGAAAAAAGACTTGATTATTTTATAACATTAAAATATTAAAATGGTACAAACTTTCCTTGGTAATACTTTTTATTAAACATTGTGACTCTATTAACCACATATTTATTTCTTAAAAATAATTAAATACTTAATAAGCGTTATTTCATTCTCATATCAACTTTTATAAATTTTAATTTCTATATCAATTTTTATAAGCTTAGGAGCACAATTATGCCTTGAAAATGATTAAATGACTATTAAGAAGGCTAATTACTTCATATATCAACTTTTTATAAATTTACCTACTTTTTAGTAGGTTTAGAAAATAGAAATAAAACACATCCCAATTTATACATCACCAAACAATACAATCAACTAAAAATAAATTCTACTTCATAAATTAAGAAACTTCTAATGAGACAAATTATAACTTGAATCTCCATCTACCTTGAAGACTAACTAGTATCTACCTTGAAGACTAACTAGTAATTTTCATTAATATAGGAGGAACATTGAGAGTAGCTAAATACAAACATATCCAAATATAAACAAAAAAAATGTTGACAATGATAAATTTTCTGAAAGTTTACCCACAATTATGGATCAATATCATTAGGGCTTTAGCAACACCTCAACACAAACATATATTGAAAACAAATATGCATGAAAACCCTTACCACAATCGATCAACAAAACAAGAGACATATGAATTACCAATATTTAATTCTAAATCTTTCCATTAAAATGTCATCTTTTTCTTTTAACTTCAAAAAAAAATATCAAAATACCATTTTTATTTTGTTTTAAAAGATTTGACTACCATTTATACTACTTTTTGTCTAAATTTAAAATATAGGATTCTCATACTACTCTAAAAGTAAAAGTAAAAGGGATAAATTACGAGTGTTTTAACTCTAAATCTCTCTAATGACATTTAGTTTTTGTGCTTATGCTCTTTAAGTACAAAATAGAATTCACTTAAAATACCATCATAATTGTAAAATTGTAAATTACAAGTATTTTAACCCTAAATCTCTAGAATAGTATGTTTGTTTTTGTGTTTATAAAAACATATGCATCAAATATGATCCCTTATCCTAAATTATATAATCTACTAAATTAACCAACCAACTTCTTAAAAGGCAAAGATTAATGTAAAAAATATGATCTCTTCATCCTAAATTAGGGTGGACCTACTCTTACTTTAACAACCAACTAAATGAGAATGGATCTATCCTCACTTGACCACCCAACTTCTTGAATGAAGAAGATCAACCTCAAAAAATTTATCACAAAGATCTTCTAACTTCAAAAAGTTACCCATTTTTTCTAACTATATTCTAGACCCATACCCTATACACGTATCTAGACCCTCATGATCGATAGTTGGACCCATGCTTTAAAGATCGAGATCCAGCCCTTCTCATTGACCCATAAGCACTAGAACCACCAATAGCATCTTCGTCCGTTTAATATTTCCTTTACCCGGTTCACTAGCAACATTCCCACGAGCATACCTAGCAGCACAACCTACAATAGCCATTTACTCACGTGATGAAGGCAACTTAGTTTATTTCGAAGTAGGTTTAGTGGAGGGGAAATGCGTGGATTGCCCATATAAAGAATATATCTTGCACCTATTACCCATTCAGAAAGAAACCAAGACCAACAAGGCATTTTGAAGTTTTCACTACTAGGATAAAAGATAAATGCCCGTTTTTCCATATTTAAAATAGTTAGTGTAGACCTTCAATCAAGTTCTCATTTATACTCATTCTCACGTTGTGGAATAAAAGCCGATGGTATTGCCATTACTAAAGTAGACATGGAGCTGTCCATAATATGCAAGACAAAATGAATAGTTTTGATTTGAGCAAATAATCTTCTTACAATTTCATAACTATAGGCCTAAATTTGTGAGGGAAACTGAAATTTGTTGCAAAAATATCATTCTAATATCATAAC
>LPNX010666528.1:89034-121031 GCA_001517045.1 Pseudotsuga menziesii
TACTATTAAATATCAATATTCCAAAATTATTTAAAAAAATAAGCATTTATTGAGCAAATTAATAAGCATAAGTTTAAAAGTTAGAGTCATGGCTTACCAGCACAAGAGCCTTGATATTTTACCGTGTGATTTTGATTTTCTAAAACAACATTCAGCAGCTTGTGTTCGGGGCTGCTCTTCGTGGCCTGGGGTTCAATTTTCGGTGGAAGAAGATTGCACCACACGGTGAATTGAGTTTTGAGAAAGTTATGGTACAACGAGCTGTATACAATCTCCAATTAATATTTTTGCAACTGTTTAACCAGCTTAGACAATGTCTCCATAGATGAACATAACATTTGCACGTTAAGAAAAAATAGCCTGCTCCTCTGAAATAAGAAACTAGCTCACTCACTCGCTTGCTTGATCCCTTCATGTGTGCTCTCTGTAGATAGATTCATGTATGCTATATCGGTAGATTGGCTCGCTTGCTTTATCGCTTCATGTGTGCTCTCTATGGATAGATTCATGTATGCTATATGGGTAGATCGGTGGTAATAATGCTCTTCGAAAACAGTCAAAGAGGTGGTTTTTTCAAAAGTCTTTTAGAGGAGACAGAGGAAATTTAGTTATAGTACTATTACAGGGAAATTTAATTCATCAGTCATTGATAGACCAAACCGTCCCCTTAATAACACCTTCAGTATAGTAAACAATGGTATGAACACAAGATCATTATAGTGAGGATTCAATTAATGCGTTTTGAGATGGAAAATAAAGTGTGAAACTTTTAGTGGCTAAAAAACCAAATATAATGTAATTTGCAGAGCTAGGTTTTATGGAACCACATGTATATTAAGTAGTGGGACCAATGAACAGACAAAAAAATAGTTTTACAAAAAAAATTAATACAATAAAAAATCAAACTATTGAAACACTTTAGAAAACAAAAAAAAATCTCATTTCAACCCATGAACTAATTTCACATAATTTTTCTTACCATACTTATATATCTGTGCTGCATATAAAACTTTTCACGAAGATACAACATTCTTATTTAACTTATATGCACTCTTCCAAGCTAACTTTTAATTGTTTGATCGTATAAACTAGATAGTTAGAGGGTTTACATCAATCATAACCTTGTGACCATTATATTATATATAAAATTGTAGTAAAAATATTTTCTTGCACATAACTTATACTTTATATTATATTCTGGATTTTCTCTTATTCAGTAAATACATGAATGATAAGAGATATGCTCAGAAGTAAATTCTAGTAGAAAAGAATATAAGAGGTAGTTAGATAGAAAATGATGTGTAGAATACTAAGTCAATATTAACAAGATATTGTCAAAAGAGAAAAACAAACTTTCAAGATCTTTCCCAATTTGTGACCCAATTCATTATCACAAATAGAAAACATGTTTTGGGGTCATTTCAATAAGATGGATTTTCTCATATTAAACTTGAAAGATATTTCCCAATTCATTATCACAGATAGAAAACATGTTTTGGGGTGGTTTCGATAAGACCAATCTTCTCATATTAAACTTGCACAGTCCAATTTTGTTTATTAATATGACAAACATGTCACCTATGAGTTGTATATTCATATTCTAAAGATGATTTTTTTTTACATGATTCTGTATAATGAAAATCAAATGATGTTTTAGTTATGGATATATATTTATGGAGATCACAATATGCAGAAGATATTTAGATGGAACAAAAGTCCAAGAGAGTATGCATCTAGTAACATGGTTTATATGGATGCATATCAATCAATAAACCTTTAGGAATACATTTAACAAGACTTTGAATGTTATGAATGAGACATTTAAGAGAATTTGCATATGATTGTAAAACTAGAAATTCATTGTACTACTTGGGGGTTATTCCAAAGACCCGATAGCACAACAAGGGAGCAAGAAATGCATTTTAGTTAAGGAACTGCAACATGTGAGCAATGATGTGTTTTTTTTTTCCTTAAGAAACCCCAAAATCACTAAGTGAGTAGATGTAGCAACATGTTATGGAAAACATAATGTGTTTTTCCTTAATAAGTCATTTGTATGTTATAATGGTAAATAAAGTAAAAAATTTCAAAATAGTGGTGTGTAGTAAAGATGAAACCATTGCATATTACCCTTGGGGATACATGTACAAAAATTTTCTCCCTTGTAGCCCCATTTACCCTTACACTTCCCCAAACTTTTCATGTTTCATTTTATAACTACAACAAGAAACCCAAAGAAGTGGAATAGAATCATGACGCACTCTCCACAATCAATTTTCCCTTTGAAATAATGATTTCATCCCAAGGATTAAAGTGTAATTTCTCATGTGATTTGGTATACTTCAATTCGAGCATAGTTTTACAACTATATTATCACCATATCAAATTTATAGAGTCAAATCATTAAAGAAACAACATACCTCAATATCACAACATGTTTCCAAGGAATAGTAAAAAATATAAACTATATATTGAAGATGATAATGAAACGATGAAAGCATAGAACCATAATCACCATTCTAAAAACAAAAACAAATTCACCACCAAATAACAAAATGAAAAGAGTTTGTAAGAGAGGATGCTTGTACATATACTGAATTAACTAAACTAGTGCACTCATAGAACTATTGTAATGACAAATTCCAATTTGAAACTACAATCTAATAGGAAAAAAATACATAATGAAAAAATCCAATACAGTTTCAACAAGAATTATACATTTTATAAATATAAATAATATAATTTATTTTGAATTTTAAACTAATTTAAACTTAAAAAATTATTCCTAAATTTTATCAATATTCTGAAATCCATTTAGAATCAAATATGACCTTACTAACAAGTCTTGCAATATCCAATGCCAAGATGAACTTACAATTAAAATTGCCATATTATTATTAAATGAATTATAACAAAAAAAATCATAATAACCTTTCTAAGACCACAATGCTAATTAGTTGTAAATCTTGCTGAAGCGGGACATGCACTTCTTCCTCCTTTGTGTCAATGGATATACATCCAACAACTAGAAACTCTATTATCAATGGCTTCCACTACTAGACCAGGACGCTGGTATAGACAGTCATCAATAATTTTGAATTTCTACAAAGTTATTTTGCAAATTCAAGAAGAACTCTAGTTAAAGATCACAATTCTCACCATTTCAGGGCTCATTGCTACAAACTAGTCCAAATAGTTAGCTTTCTAGTTAATGGTGTGAGCATTGATGTTAAAATGGACACCAACCTACAACTACGACAAGAATTCTCTATGAGTGCATGTAAATCAACCAATATTAGACAACTAGAGGCATGCAACGTATTATTCCCAGGTGTTATTGTTCTTCTAATATTAGACAAGTGGCCGACGAGAATTACCATGCAATATGTTGTTCCTTTACCATGTAATCACCTTTCATGCTTTAAAATAAAAATAAAGAATAAAACAAAATAAAATATGCCACATTGTGAACATGCAATCCGCATTGCAAGGAAATCACAACCACGTTTAAAGGATTCAATGTCGTGTAGCTTATTGGTGTCCTGAAAGCAACTAGCACGACCATGTTTAAACCTTGCGCCATCCACATACAAGACGAAGTTAAAATTTCCTTGCTAGTGAGGTTCTCCATGCGAGTAGTTGCGCTACCAAAGTCTCTTGGTTATGAAGGTTGAAACATGCCAAATTTCATTTTGAGATTTCAGAAATTTGAATTCCTAAACTAGCTAAGGTTTCCACATCAAGTGTGGCATTGGTTTCCCTGAGTCCCAGTCGGTCTACACGATCTCATCTATTCAAATCTCAAGCTGTTGTTGGCTAGTTCCATAAGATTTTCGAAACAAAACCAGGCATGTTGCATAATTTCCCATGTTCAAACCAATTGTAACAATTTTAAATAAGATTAATGAGGACCATTTTAATTTTTCGATAGTATTTAATAGACAAATCACCTGTGTCAATTCCATCACTGCATGCCATAACCTCTTGTTGTATACAGAAACAATGCAGTCCCAAACTGGGATGAACTACGGAGAATGCTAAATAGCTTGAACACCCTTCCATAAAACCCTTCAATAATACAAAAAAATTGCAACTCTATTAAGATTTCATAGTTGTTTTACAATCCATTGATCATAGACTAATTGAACACCAAGTAACCAAGAAAAAACAAGAAACTAGAACATAATGCTCGTGTTAACAAACACAAGCAGGTAGAGCTGGTACAAATGGATAGCTACCAGACAAGGGCAGAGTGATTCCTGTAGTGTTGTCCACAGCAAATTACAACCACAACCTACCAAATAAAACCATGAGTATGCAAGAGAACAACATAAAAGCCACCACAACAAAATTGTAGAACTGTTTTCCGAACAATTGAGGGGATGCATCGATACAACACCAAGAGGATGAGCATGTATCTGACAGCATACCAGGAAACTTGCAGAACCAAACCGAAGCAAGGAGTTGGGCGCTAAAGAATCCAGGTAGGGGTGCACCAGGACTTGGAAAGTTGTTTCTTCTCGATCATGAATTACAAATAATGAATCTATCTTTGGGGGTTAGAAACAAGGCATATAAGTTGGGGCTTACTAGGAAGGCACACAAATCCACTTTAACCAGTTTATGGTTTACATCATGGGACAATATTATTTCCAGCTGATATGTACTACAAAATATGATGATGTACATAACCAAAAAGAAGTTAGGCTTACACCAAAGAGTTGACACTGGAATAATTTCTCTTAACTAACACCATCAAATCAACACCACTGATAACCTAAGTTAATTGTGTTAATAAAACAAGAATACAACCAGAATTAGTGTAATCCATTGGTTTAACTCGGAAGCACACTTGCAACCATCCCTTGTGTTCCCTGAGAGCCTCGCTGAGCATGCATGAATGAATGCAAAAGAATTTGTCAAATACCCATGCAATATAGCCAACTCCTGGCATTTTAGTTTAAAAATTAAAATAACCCTAACCCAAAAGCCTCAAATTCGAACCACCACCTCAAATTAGAACCACCAGAGGCCAAAAAAACATCTAAAAGATAGGATTCCATCATTATTAGAGTTTAACTCGTTCTACACAAGCAACACACTTGCAACCAACAATAAGGAGTTCAGAGGAAAATAAATGGATGAAAACAAGAGCATCAATATTACGTCCGCAACAAATGGAGAGGATAATGTATGGAAACAACCCTGCCCATCAATATTGAAGATTTATTTCTCATAGCCCTTGTGTTCTTGAGAGCCTCCCCAAGTAATGAAAACAAATAAAAATAAAATGAACAACCATGCAGCTTGCCATGTTTTCATGTTTTCATCATGTATCTTGCCATGCTCTTAGTATGTAGCTTGTCATGCCTGCATAGATTGCAACAAATTAGTCTGTTCTGCATCCCAGCGTCAAAGTTGTCAGAATATGTCAAATTTGGAAAACAAAAATATGTTTTTGCAATAAGAAAGCTAGGTATCAAAACATTAGGAAAATAGGTAAACATTATTGATAAAAAAATTGAGAAATTTATGCAGGAATGCTAAAACCCGATAAATACATAATTCTAAAAGCAAAGAAAATATTTAATTTAATTATTTGTGCACAACTTATGATGTATGTGGGCAGTTTTAGGGAACAGAAACCAAGAAATAATTAGATTTTAAAAATAAAAATATATATAATAAGTCAATATTATAGTTGAACTTTAGCATTGAACAACATTCTACCCACCGTATTTTCATCTACACACAGTAGGATGTCATGAAAGTGATAATTAAGGCCATAGGTTATTTAAAGGGAAGCAACAACTGTAGCTAGAACTTTACATAGATTTATCATTCTTCCTTGAAAAGTGACGAGTAACAGAACGTGACTACTAGTAAATTTGTAAGATTCATTATTTTATTTGACTTTGCTTATTCACTTTTTTAAGAAAATAACAATAAAAAATTAGTACCCATATTTACTAAATGAGAAATAAGATCTAGTCCACTATTCAAGAAGAGAATTTAATGTATGCACAAACCTAGTCCACAATTCAAGAAAAACTAGTTTCTCGTAGACATTTTGTTTAAAAATATTTCAAACACTATCACAAATATCTCACAAATGGCTGCTTTTGTGTGACAATTGTCTCGTTGGTTTATAGATGCAACTTGCGATAAGGAAACTCGATACATATGTTATTTACAACGAGCAAGACCCATTGGTGGTTTAGACCTAAAATTTTGAAAAGAACATTGGTGCTATTGTCATCTAGCAACAACCTAGTCTTAAGTTGTAGGAGCACACTCTTATTGTGTGTTGGTTAAAGGACAAATTAAAAGAGCTATAGGAGACACTACGAGGGAACATTCACGATTCAGTGCTGCTCTATACAGAACCATTCGGCAAGGTAAATAAGGCTCACATATATTCTCACCTATTTTGGCTCCACCTTTGGTAACAGCATTGATGGTTGAGCTTTGTCTATCTGTCCAATGCCTGAATTCAGAGTTTATGAAATTGGTACCTTGCCATCGGTTGAGCTCCTCTCATTTAGCAATTGGGTCAGGAAAACCACATTCCACATTTTGAAACCAAGCAGATCATATTGAAACCACATTTTGAAATCACGCAGACCATATTGTTCATAATAGACATTGAAGTCGTGCATTTATTATCTTCTTAAGTAGTATCCTCATCTTCTAGCACAACAACACTGTATCGGTAATTTTCCTTTGCAGAAGCTGCTTATCATATTCAATAAAGCTCATTAATGGAGCCGTTTGTTCCTAAACGTAGGTTTTTTAAAAGAATAACCTCTTATATTTTTTTTCAAGGATTCAATTTAAAAGAAGGAAAAACTGCACTCTCGGGTTTTCTCAGTATAGAAATAAGTTTTTAAATTTGCAATGTACCAAAGTTGTATATCATGTGCCATAAACATAGGGTTTCAAACAAAAATGCATCATAAATTTCTAAGGATTTAAACTAATGACAAGAAAAAAAGAATAGGAAAAAATGTCACATAAATTTTGAAGACAAACTTGTATTAGTTACAGGAAAAATGTCACATAAATTTTGCAGACTTGTACTAGTTACAGGATTCAACCTAGAACATTTGTTTCTCTTGATTCAATGATTTGCTTAAAAATAATTGCAGGAAATAGAAAGTATTCAGCTAAAACTCACAGACTGATGCGATCCAAAACCCACTGGGAGGTGGGAGTGGGATCCGAAGATGAAAGAGTTCAACTTGTTCATCATACGATGTAGTATAGATAGCTGGGAGATCCAGCTAGAAGCCCAACTATATTACCTAGCAGAATGGAGATGTAGGATTTGGATGGAGATATTGTAGGCAGGGAAGAGTGGATAAATGAAGAAGGCCATGGAGGAACGAAGGTTGAGGAAGAAAGCGATGTAATGGAATTAACAACATAACCAACATTATAACCATTATTTCCATATCCATCGGAACAACCAGAGATTGGAGCATCATCACTGATCGAAACAGCCTCGACATAACAAACTTGTGATGGAGAAAAGCACACCTACACTTTATATTCAATCATTTATGTTACAGCTAGAAGGCATGCAAATGCCAGATATCTAGATTCGTTGTAACATAGCTGCTACAATATGACAAGCTGATTCAGTTTGGACTAGTATTCTAAATTTCTATCTGTGACTGCAATGTTATTTTTAATAGACCTCCTAAATTGTCAAAATTCTTTTACAGACATGGACAACCAATAACAATGGAGTTACATTTCAGCCGTCAGATTCCCTAGTTCAAAATAATAAACCTTTGATACTCTTTCCCATCTAGTGGTTGAGAAAATGCTTGATTGCTTTCATGTGACAACACTGAAGAGTCATCGAGCCTATCAACGAATTCATCCTTACCACTGTACCCTTCATCCTATCATTCTTGACATCAAGAACATAAATTACAATAAAATAATAGTGAAATGCCTAAATTTGGACCTCATAAAAGTTACAAAACCAGAGCATAAATCAAAGGTCATATTTGGGTCTCAGTAAAAGGCCTCATACAGAGAGAGAGAGCTGCCAGAAAAAGTTTAGAGTTGAAAGTATGAAAACAACTAAAATACATGTCTGCAATATTCTACCCTAAAATTCATATTTAACACACCACCTTCATAAATAGTGACATCAAGCAGAAGAATCCTCCTACGGAGTCCACACTACCAAGCTAACGTCATACTTGCCAAATGTTTGCTCAATATTTTTGCATGAGAGTGAACTATACTTACAATTTGTAAGATCTATGCCTATTAATAGTCATTAAATTGTTATAGAGTGATCCGACTTCTCAAATTGACCCATGGCAGATAGAAATAGAGGAGTGGATCATCATTATAACCCATTAAAGAAATCAACTTTGGCTAAAATCTTCCCCTGGTACCCACGCATAGTTGTTTTAGCTCTGCATTATACATAAAATTTAAATGCAGTAAAAAATAAACATCACACACTGGAAAAAACAAAAATTACAAATGCAGTCTTTCCACAAAAATTACCTTAGAGCATAGCTTTGTAAAGTGAAAATGTTTACCTGTCTGTATTGCCACAACGTTGCAAATGCTAAATAGGGAGCGATCGGATGCATGAGCCTTTGCATGGCCTTGCAAGTGGCAAGACGGAGTGATCACATGCATGAGCCACCCCTTTGCATGGCCTTGTATGTGGCAAGAGAAGGCCACTGCATTACTTGTCGGAGGTGTTTAAGGCTATCAGATGTACATGGTGTCAACAAAAATCTGCCCGCCGTATTTTCGTCCACATAGGGTAGGATGTCAGGAACAAAATGATCATTTTATGCTTACGCAAGCTCGCCGCCGAGTCTTGGGGCACAAATTCCTAGGCCTACCTCACCGATATAAACCAATAAGAAGTAAGATAAATCAAGATTTAAATAATTCCCCCCCCCCAAAATTGATACAAACTATAGCAAAAATTATATGTTTTTATTGAAGTTGCTACAAATTAGTTCAAATAATCGGCCGGACTGATTCATATATATCCCCTTGTCGGGGACATAACAATGACTAAAAGGATGTTGATGAGGACAAGAATGAAGAATGAATATGGAGAGGATGTAAATGAGAATGATGAGGATTAGAAATACCCAACACCATGACAACTTACTTTGAAGGTTAGTGTCCCAATCTTACACATGTGAGTTTCACCATAATAAGCACTATTAATCCATAATATTGTTTTGGCAATGAACTTTATCTTTGACCACAATAAGCACTATCAATCCATAATAATATTGTTTTACAATGAACTTTATCTTGAAACTCTAATTTAATTCAGACTAACCAAAACCCAATCTCAATAGCAAAAGCAATGCCCAAAAGAGTCACTAAGAGATGTTTTTCAATTCTTTTGAAAGAACATGCAAAACTACAACTTGGACTTGTATTTCATTATAAAAAACAAATTATATGGCTAATTCATTTTTATAACTTAATGATTAATGAGGCAAAATACATCTCATATATGGAAAACAATCAATGTAAAATGATACATTGCATAATAAAAGAAGCTAAAGCATAACATGTTGAACAATATTTTAATGGATGTTCTACAATATAAATGTTTTGAAGATAAACACCACACATGAAATACCTAATGATATGAAATTTGTAAAATATAAGAATAACCAATGTCAATTGTTTGTCAAATATTATAGTCAATGGTGTAGGAAGAGCCAAGTTGCAATTATGGATTCACTTTTTACTCAAATATTTCCAATAATACAAAGATAATATAATGTTAAATGGTTTACTTGGAGTACGATCTTGAAAAGATGATGGTTAAGTCTCCCCAATCTCATGATTGTCCCTTTGGACCTCAAAATGGACAACACATCTTGAAACATCTTAAATATTCCCAACACACCCAACACAGACCTTATGTAATGGCTTGAGTCCCCATAGATGACATCTGATCCCCAAGCAATGCTCTAACACCGAAGACATATTCATCTTGTTGTTTCAAACCTCATAATAGTGCACAAATCCCATGCGTAGGATGAATTTCTAATCTATATGGATTGTGTAATATGTGGAACCTAAGGTGTCGCATACCCCAATTTTTCAAAAATAATATTATCATATTTGATTTTATTTAAGGACAACATGTTAAATTTTATGCTAAGTTGTAATTGATGACTCAGTAGAGTCAAGGATGTTGAATGTAATTCTGAATATTTTAATTATAAATAAATAAAAGTGGAGACAACAGCTTGGGGGAGCTGTTAAAAGAGTGTTTACTGGTCAAGTTGGTGGAAGAGATTGGGTGGAGAGCATATAGACAAGTGGCAGCATCCTCAAACACTTCCAATGTTGAAGGTGGAAACCTTCCTCCATTTGGGGTCATGATCCCCCAAGAAAGTGGGATCAGAGCAGGTGGCTCAATTAATGACAACTAACCCAAAAAGACCTAGGCAATCTTAATAAAAATTCCCATTGAAGAGAGCTGAGGATGCTCATTCCAAGAAGAGAATCATTCAGGTGAATGTACTTCAAAGGATTTCAATGAGAAGGGAATTGGTGGAAGGTTTTGAGGGGTAAACTACAGATAGTGATCTAGTGTAGCTTTTCAGCTGAAGGATCTTACTGCTGAGTGCAGAGTTATTACTGAGTCATTGGACTAGTATTTTGTTGCTTGATCCACCAGTTCTTAGCCAAGGAGACCAGGAACAGGCTCGGGGGTCCTAAGAAGACGCTATTTGAGTGCTCTCTAGGAGTTGGTAGGGAGGAACGGCCTCCCAACGCTGTTGTTGTCTAGCTTAAACAGTTTCTACAGTCTTTTATTTACTGTTTTAAAAGTTTATATCTGAGAATGAATGATTAATGGATGATTACATGTTTGTAGTGAACTGATAGAGCTTGTAATCCTTTAGTTATTTGGAATATTGAATCTGTATTTGATGAAAAATAATCCTAACATGTCTTTTTCCATGTCTGGAATGGACTAGACTGTACTCTAGCACAGGCAGTATATTTTAAAATAAATGAAGGATATGATAGAAATCTTGTTTGAATAGAGTTATTATGTATTTCAGAATAATGGAATAATTTATTTCTGCAAATAGTTGTTTTCAGGAAAGATTATTAACTTGTCTAGTTAAGTTTATTGTTTAAACGAGACTGGTATAATAAGAATGCTAACAAAGAAATATTCATAATACTTTGCAGGTAGCAGGTTTATTTTCTTTAATATGTTGTTATAGTAAATAGGTTATTATTCTTATTCAAAACTTTATTTTGTAAAACGATACTATTAACGTGTAACATAGGTAAAAGAATTAACTTAGATAAAGCACTCATTTATTTCTGTGAAGAAAGAACCAAGTTGTTTTACACAGTTTATTTATTTGTTCATACTGTTTAACTATATCTACAAATGTTCACATTTCAAGTAGGATAATACTAGTATAGTTATTTTTATAAATAAATTAACTACAACAATTTATAATATTGTAGCAAGGAAACAATAACAAACCTATTTATATGTTTATTTAAATAAAATAGACTGAATGCAATGATAAATAACAATTAATAAATATTATTTATAAATGAACTATTTCATTTAAATAATTTAAACAAAGTTACTTATAAAAGAAATTACAGGGTCGAAACCCTCATAGTATTAGCATTGTAATTAATAATCATTTAAGCACTAATCCAAGGTTCTGGATTATTTAGTATTCTGAACAATAAAACTATTGCATATTATTACAATCCTTTAAGGATAGAGGAAGATAACATTGGAAATATAACCCTATATACCTGTAACAACAATTAAGTTAAAATTTATTATTGAACTAAAACCTAAAGATTAAAATAAAGAAATTATTTATACATAGGTCACCTACAGGGAAAAAACCTTGCTCGAATATCCGAGCTTGTAAACAAATTATTATAATAGGAAGGAATAACAGAATAGGTTATAATAATACATTAATGTAAGATAAAAATTAAACAGTAGAGATTTCTATTACACAGTCAAATAAGGGTATAAACCCTAGTATACAATATTACTTTAAGAGCATAGAAATTAACTGAGTTCAAGCTCAAGAGAGATAATCTCTATGCTTTAACACTATACATAGTATGGTTTGAAAGGCCGCAAAAAAAACTTTTAACATAATAGTATATAAAAACAAGTAAAAGCAACATTTACAAATCATGGCGTAAGCCGGAGTACCCTGCTAACAACAAGGGTTTAACAAGAACTAAACAAGTAAACCTAAGAAAAATAACCCATGAAGGGTCACTTTCAAGCCGTAACTTCCAACCGAAAATTGTCCCTTAAGGATTGAACAATATTGGAATGCCATTGGTTATCCAAGGCTTACCCATAGTCAGAGTGTCGGCCTGTACTCGATTGTGCTAGCTGCCAAGAGAGGTGCAAGCCGTTACGTGTAAGAAGGAGAAACCACATTAATTAGAATATGCTTCATACTGTAAATAGAGTTAAGGTTGAAACTGTTTAAAAAAAACAAAACAACAAATTCATACCTGGAAGTGAAGGTCTTGTAGCCAGCGAGAAACAGTAGCACCGCCACCAGCGAGACAAAGAGCCAAACCTTCATTATCCCTATGACAGAGACGATATAGATGCATGCACATGCCACTACTAGTAGCAGCAAGTATAAGTTTATGCAACGGCCAAGCAAGAATTTGACAATGGAGTTGGGACTGTCACCACAATGCGAATCATAAGAATAACACTCTTGAAACCCTACGACGAGGAAAAAACTGTAACAACAGCAAACATCTTTTTAAAACTGTCCCTGCAGACAGGCCGAGGGGGAATGAACCAAAAACCACTCACAGGTCGGGCCGTAAGCTTTAAGTCATGGCTCTCTACAAACTCATGTAGAGGTAAACTCATAGTGCACAACAAGAGCCTCAGAACGAAGAAAGGGAACTGAACAATTTAAACCAGGGCTCAGAGCTCGTTAACAAATAGTAGGGTAAGCATGGTGGCCATGGAAACAGTTGTAGAGCGGTCGAAGGCCCGAGAACCATGGAGGAGAATGACAAATAATAGGGTTACACAAAATCTTATACTTCCAACACTTGGCTGAGAAGGAAACACATGGTCACTTAGATTATTAACCATGTAATGGGTCGACGCTATAGTCCCTACATGCAACTGATTTACAAGGATTTATGTTATAATCTATGAACATTGACGTAAGTATTTTATTCATGCAAATAATTATAATGTTCCACGATCTTGTTTATACGTCAACCTACGGTGGTTTGGGTTTAGAACCATTAACCTTCGGATCGTTGACAAGTTAAACACATAATCATCATATAGTTCAGAACTATGATGATTGCATACCAATGTTTTATAATATAAAACCTTACCCATAAACAATTCGATGGAGTGGTCTAATGCCTCATTCTTTTACAATATCAAAGTTATAACGTGACTTTATAATTACCATGTCTATCCATAATAAGCTTTGCGTTGACCTAGCAATCGATGCAACCTTATAAACTATATTAGTGCTCAAAGTAATTTATGCATGAAAGCTTTAGTTCATCGCTAACCGTTATCCAATTCATTATAGCATCGATGTATGTTATGATTATTGGTAAGCCTTGTGCATATCATAAACTTTGTTTATGGAGAACTTATATGATATTTTTGGAAATACCAAGTAAAAGGCTATTTAAGCACGTAGCAAAACTATGATATTCCTTATAAATTATGATATTCAATATGAAATATTCCTAATAGTCTATGTATGGCTAATCTTGTTGCTACAACTTTTATGTTGTGACTTTATAAATTTACAGAACATAGTTTAAATAGAATCATGAACTTTATAAATTTTACTGGTTTATAACCAGAATTACTGGTAATTATGGATATCTTATAAACAAGATAGTTTATGTGTGCTGGCGAGTATCATAGGAAATCATAATTTCAGTGGGTGGCAAAAACTAGGATGTTGGATATGTGTTATATGGAATCACTTTTATAAATTCTTTACATAGCTCAGATCAATGGAAGTTTAATAACTTTTAGTTATTTTACTCAACCATGGCATGTACTATTAGTTTCACCATGATTTTGTTTAGGAACATAATTTTAGAACTACCTAGTGCTTACATGACGTAGTAAATCAATCTTTCTTGAAGACTTTGACCTTAGTAAACTGTTTGTGGTTAGTAGATCAATTCAAGAGAAGTATTATAGAAAAATAGGAAATTGAAGTGGAAAAATCCCATTAGATTCTAAGTCCTTAGGACCACATGTTTCGCTATAATGTTTAGAACCTTACAGACAGTAATCTTCATTACAAAAGATGAATATCAAGCAGTTGGTTATACTATTACTATAAGTTGATAATGTATAATATTGATAGAACAATCATTATAGCATTACAGGTTATGTACTCTAAGTGAAAATAACTTACAAAAAGATCACAAGTTGTGAATCAAGGAAATTATTTACTGTTGCTACTTACATTTAAGAGAGAACTCATTTACAGGTATTTCGTTTACAAGAATAATTGAAGGAAACAAAACTACTTGTTTTACCTCATAGAAGTAGCTTGATATATAACAGCTTATTTACTAAGCTATTTATTTTGCAAATAGAAATACAGTTGGATGTTTTATGGAATTAAAGGTGTTACTCGATCATTCATACCTGTAAAACCTGTAAGAACAAGTAATATTTTTGCGTTAGCTTAAATGCTAAGTAAGCCCCAAAATCCAAAGACAGTTCCACCTACTTGTCGCAAATTAAAACTCATCAACAAAACTGAAAGAAGAATTATTGCACAAGTTAACCTAACCTTGTATCAAAAAGTAGAATGATGAGTTAACTTAATCGAGATTATGTATAAACTAATCTGGTAATTGTTTCTTTTGTAGATATCTGTTAGTTGTTAGTAAACCGCATTCTCAGCATTTTATGTTTTTCAAAATTTTAAATTTTTGTAAAAATTTGGGGTTTTGACATGTGGTATCAGAGCACAAGGTTCAAACACTAGGCCTTGATGAAGCCCAACTAGCTTTTAGGAAATAGTAAACTAAATTATTTTGGTGACGTATTTTTTTTTTTAAATGTTATTCAACAGAGAATTGTTTTCTGAAGTTTAACAGACAGGTGGGGAAAGGCTGGAAGAGTATGCAGAGGAGGAATCTCCAGTTACTGAAACAATAAATATACCAAGAGATCCTATACCAGAGGATTTAACTACCAATTCCTCAGAATTGTTACAAACTGTAAAAGACCTAAAAACTTAAGTGGAGTCTGTAAAGCGAGAAAATGAAATGATTCTGAGGGCTCAAGAAGAGATGAATCAGATCCTAACTGAAAAGTTTCAAACTGAGGGAAAGGGTAGAAGAACCGAATTAGAAGATACAAGTCATCAACGTAAACCTAAAAAGATGAAACATACTAAAACTAAAAGTAGTTCATCTTTTGAAGTGTTTGGTGAACAACGAAATTACCATTCTACTAGTGATAGTAGTGATGATAATCAATACACTAAAAAGAGGAAATACAAACCTTATGAGGAGATTTCCGGGGAATTCAAAAAGATAAAACCACCAACCTTTAATGGAGAGACTAAGAAGGGGGAGGAAGTTGAATCCTGGTTATCTGGGATGAAGAAGTCCAAATATGTAACTATTCTAACTAGTTAAAGGCTAGAATGGTTATTTATAACCTCTCAGGAAAGGCTGACATTTGGTGGCAGGACTTGAAAATAGTTAAGGGAATAAAAGAGAAAAATGTAAATTGGAGTACCTTTAAGAGGTATTTCAAAAAGAAATTTTTTTCTAAGCAATATTATGAGGAAAGAGCAAATGAATTTTATGAGCTGAAGTTAGGGTCAATGACAATGAAAGATCTGAACAACAAGTTCTTAAGTCTACTTAGGTATGTACCATACCTTGTAGATGAGAGACCAAAGGTACATCGATTTCTCAGTTGTTTACCTTATCATATTAAGGATAGGATTGAATATGATAACCCAAAGACCTTGGAGGAAGCTATGAGAAAAGATAACTTCTGTTTTGAGCAGAATCAGAAGAAAGAAAGCCTGGGCAACTGGAAAGCTAAGAAAAATAATAATCAGTTTGAACAAAAGAAGAAGGATTTTGTGCCTAACAGAAATTCCAAGAACAATAAGGCCAAAAATTATCCTAATAACAAGAACTTCCAAGGAAAGAAGAACAATGCACCCAACAATCAGAATAATTCTAAAGGTAAGGAATTTGCAAATAATTATGGAAATTTTACCAAGAACTTTGAGCGCGAAGAGCCTATCAAGAGCTGGGAGTGTAATGAACCACACTATGCTTCAGTCTGTCCTAATCAGAAGAAGACTGTTAGAAACATTCATACTATACAGGAGGAGATGACCGTTGGGGAACTAGCAAGGACCATGCCCAGAATCAACGCAGCCTTGGAGAATCGACAAGCTGAATATCAGACTTCCATGGTGGAAGTAGAAGGTATGATAAATTAGACCCCAGTAACTATTTTGATTGATCCAAGAGCTAGTCTCAGTTATATTGCACCTCAAATAGTAGAAAAATGTAAGTTATTTGTTGAAAAATTTGAGAATTCTTGGTTAGTTCAGTTAGCCACTGGTGCTAAAAGAAAGGTAACTTGTTTTGTAATAGAATGTGCAGCAGTTATGGATCATTTTGAAACTATTGTCAAGCTTAATGTTTTGCCTCTTGGTTCTTATGATTTACTGATTGGTATGGACTGGTTAGAACAACATAGAGTAATTCTAAATTGTTATGATAAAACCTTCACATGTTTACACCGTGACAGAAAACCAGTAAGTGTTAAAGGAATTCCTAGAAAAACCACAATAAGGTATATTTATGCTTTACAACTTAAAATAGCTGTTAGGAAGGGATGTAAAGCTTATGCAGTAACTATAACTGATGAAGAGAGTCTAACCAAGATAGATAAGTTAAAATTGGAAGAAATACTAGTCTTAAAGGAATATATTGATGTATTCCCTGAAGAAATTTTGGGACTACCTCCGAAAAGGAACTTGGATTTCACCATTGAACTAGTACCGGGTGCAGTACCTAGTTCAAAGGCTTTGTATCGAATGAACATATTGGAACTTAATGAATTAAAATCTCAATTAAAATAATTAAGTGATAAAAAGTATATTCGACCTAGTGTGTCTCCCTGGGGGGCACCTGTCATCTTCGTTAAGAAGAAGGACGAAACCATGCGACTTTGCATAGATTACCATCAGTTAAATAAGATGACCATAAAAAATAGATATATGTTTCCCCGCATAGAAGATATGTTTGATCAACTATGTGGAGCCATGGTGTTTTCAAAAATAGATTTAAGATCTGGATATCATCAAGT
Organism: Pseudotsuga menziesii; assembly: GCA_001517045.1. Classification (NCBI taxonomy): domain Eukaryota; kingdom Viridiplantae; phylum Streptophyta; class Pinopsida; order Pinales; family Pinaceae; genus Pseudotsuga; species Pseudotsuga menziesii. Next base: position 106,442 of record LPNX010666528.1, read on the forward strand.
AAGGATTAAAGATGAAGACATCTTTAAGACAGCTTTCAGGACTAGATATGGACATTACGAATTTGTCGTAATGCCATTCGGGCTTACCAATGCCCCAACTATTTTTATGTTTTTAATGAATAAAGTTATACATAAGTATTTAGATACGTTTGTGGTAGTATTTATCGACAACATTCTAATCTATTCAAAAAATGAAGAAGAACATAAAGAACATCTAAAAATTGTTTTGCAAGAGTTGCGAGATCATCAACTCTTCGCAAAGTTTAGTAAATGTGATTTCTTCAAGGATAAGATTTAGTATTTAGGTCATGTGGTAACCAAGGAAGGAATTTCTGTAGATCTTGAAAAGATTAGGGAAATCGAAGATTGGCCAGTTCCTAAAGATGTGACAGATGTTCGATCTTTCATGGGCATTACTGGTTACTACCGAAGGTTCATTGAAGGTTTTTCGAGGATAGCAAATCCGATAACTTTCTTGCACAAGAAGGGAAAGAAGTTTGACTGGAATCAGAAATGTGAAGAAAGATTTAAAGAGTTAAAAACTTTATTAACTAGCGCACCTATTCTAAGAATAGATGATCCTAATAAAGAATTTGTAGTGTTCAGTGATGCCTGTAATGATGGCTTAGGCGGTGTTCTAACTCAAGAAGAGCATGTTATTGCCTATGAGTCAAGAAAGTTAAAAGTTCATGGAAATAATTATGCAACATATGATCTAGAGTTAGCAACTATAATACACGCCTTAAAAATGTGGCGACATCACCTAATTGGTAGAAAATGTATTTTAATGACTGATAATAAAGGATTGAAGTATCTGTTAGATCAGCCTAATCTAAATTCTAGATAAGCTAGGTGGTTAGCTTTCTTAAGAGAATATGATTTTGAAATTCAACATATAAAAGGTAAAGGAAATAAAGTTGTTGATGCATTAAGTAGGAATGCAAGGCTGAATTTTGCAGCAGCTATCAACACCTATGCTACAGATTTGGATGAACAACTTAAAGAAGGAATAGAACAAGATGAAATTTACTAGAGTTTGCAAGCTAAAACTAAAGAAAATCCAACAGAAAACTTAAGTAAAGGTTACAATTTAAATGAAAAATAATTTTTATTGTATAAGGATAGAATGTATGTACCTAACGTACCTAAAGTTAAGCTGTTAATTCTGGATGAAATTCATAAAACTCCATATTTAGGCCATCCAAGTTATCAAAAGACTATAACTATGTTAATAAAAGAGTATTTTTGGCCAAATATGAAGGCTAAAGTAGCAGAGTATATTGCAAAGTGTTTTGAATGTCAGCAAGTGAAAACTGAACATCAACACCCAGCTGGATTACTTCAGCCATTACCCATTCCTAGTAGGAAATGGGAGATAATCAGTCTAGATTTTATTACTGGGTTGCCTAGAAATCAAAATCAGAATGATTCTATCATGGTCGTAGTTGATAAGTTAAGCAAAGCAGCTCACTTTATACCTATTAAAGCTACTTATAAAGCTGCAAACATAGCCGATATTTTTCTAAAACAGATTTTTCGATTGCATGGAGTACCAAAAGTCATAATCTCAGATAGAGATCCTAAGTTTACAGGAAACTTTTGGAAGTATTTGTTTAAAGGGTTAAACACTACATTAAATTTTAGTACTTCTTTCCATCCTCAAACAGATGGAAAAAATGAAAGGGTAAACCAAGTACTAGAAGATCTATTAAGAATGTATGTGAAAGACCAGCCAAGTAAATGGGAGGATTATTTACATCTGGTAGAATTTGCTTATAATAATAATTATCAGACGTCAGCTAGATTTAGTCCTTTTGAAATTTTATATGGATGGAAATGTAATACTCCTATCTCTTGGAGTAATCCAGTGGATAGATTGGTATTAGGTCCAGAACTGTTAAAAGAAATGGAAGAAATTGTAAAACAAGTGCAGGGAAATCTGAAAGTGGCACAAGATCGACAGAAAACTCAAGCAGACTTAAAAATAACTCCAAAGGAGTTTCAAGTAGGTGAACATGTGTTCATCAAGGTAAGGCCCAAAAATATCTCTCTGAGACTGGAGAGTTGTGCAAAATTGGCACCTCGTTACTGTGGACGATTTGAAATTCTATCTAGGATTGGACAAGTAGCTTATGAATTAGCATTACCACCCAATTTAAGAGTACATAATGTTTTTCACATTTCCATATTAAATAAATATGTTCATGATGCTACTCATGTTGTTAACTGGAATGATGCACAGGTGGAACTAGAAGGATATTTTCTGGTGGAATTGGACTGTATCCTCGGGTGGAGGGAGATCACACTCTGGAACCACACCATTGGACAAGTAAAGGTGCAATGGAAGCACCTTAGTGTAGAGGAAGCCACCTCGGAATTGGAAAGTAAAATGCAAGATGCATATCCAATTCTCTTCCAGGGGAATTCTGAGGATGAAGAATAAATAACATCGAGGACGGTGTTATATTCTAAGGGGGTGTGTATTTCACATACCCCAATTTTTCAAAAAGAATATTATCATATTTGATTTTATTTCACACTACTACATTTCAATCCAAAATCCGACGACGCGTGGATTTTTTCTTTTAACTGTACCAAAAATCACAAAGATAATTTTTTTTTTAAATTGTGCTCATAAGCGTCGCTTAAGCGACGACTAGCCTCATAAGCGTCGCTTAAGCGACGGTGCATAAATTGGTCAATCATTAAAAAAATACACTTAATTGGTCAATTATTTAAAATGGAAAGCGTCGTCGCATATCCGACGTGTCGGTTCATTTTCCTACACACACTCATATAAATAGATGTACGCCTAGGTTCATTATCTCACACACTCAGTCTCCCACTTATCTCTTGGACAAGAAATGTGAAATTACTAAGGGATTTTTTTTGGCCTTGTGCTTTTGTGGGGATCTTCCCACTTGGTCTTGGATTTTGGTCTTGCTCTTTTGTGGGGATCTTCCCACTTGGTCTTGGATTTTGGTTTTGCTCTTTGGTCTTGCTCTTTGGATTTGGTTCTAACCCTTGTGGAGAAGAAGACTCATCATATACTTGGGTTTTCTCATACTTTGTTCTGAGGGTTTGAGTAATAAAATGTCACGTAACAATAATGTTACAGGTCATCAAGATCTGGCAGAACAAAATCGACAATTGCTTGCTAGGTTGTGGGATGGAGTGGAAACAAGGGGTGATGGAAAATGTTATTGTCCTTGCAGTTGATGTAGGGGCTTTAATAAGAGAAGGTTACTAATCACAATAGCTAAAAAACATTGTAGAGAACATGGACATGTTGAGGGGGGGCATGAATATCATCCATTGGTAAGTCAATATAATTCATGATTATATATCATGCGGTCTTTATATTGAGAGTTTTTGTAATTGTATATTGTATCATTTTTATTTTTGTTACTTAATCGACATGACTAACGTTCTTTGTTTGATGTTTTAATTGTAATTATAAATCAAGGGCCTCCTAGGGCTGTTCCGAACATGGAGAATGTGGTAATTACGAAACAACTAGCGCAGGAGGAATGTCAATATGCAGGTCCTGTGAATACTGATCATGATCAAGTTAATGATGACATGGAATTAGACGATGATCATGACGATAACATAATTGAGGATGATGGTTCAAATGCATTAATCAATGATGCATTTAATGTTAGAATGGATGATGATCAACCTCATGCGCTGCCAATTGATGAATTTGAAGATCTTCATGATTTACCTACACTTGAGAAGGCAGACGAACCGCTTTTTGAAGGTTCCCGCATAAGTGTTCTCTCTGCTGTGTTGCTGATAATGAACTTGAAGGTTAAGCATGGTTTTTCAAACACAGCCATCATGCTGGTGTTAAGTTACATATGTGATTATATGTTTCATCAATCGCATATATATGATTTGATTTATGTTGCTATAATATTTGTATTGGTATACGTACTTCATCATAAAAATAATAAGGATGTATTTGTTGTCGTTAATATTATGCTCTTCAAATATTTATACCAACCATTTTTTTAAATTTGTTGTAACAGTTTGATAGGTGAATATTTGTTACCGCCATCAAATAAATTACCTCGCACATACCGAGATTTAAAAAATATCATGAACTATGTTGGAATGGACTATCAAGCAATTGATGCATGTCCTAATGATCATATTTTATATTATAATCAATATGAGTTTGCAACAGAATGCCCTATATGTCATAGCAGTAGATACCGAACAGATCAAGTAACCAAAAAGGTGTCTTGTAAGGTTCTTCGTTATATTCCCATTATTCCACACTTGTAACGACTATTTAGGTGCAAAAACATAGCACAATTTATGGATTACCATGCACGGAATAGAAGTGTAGATGATATTCTTCAAATGACCGCAGATGGTTCTGCATTTACAAACATAGAGGAAAAATGGCCACACTTTAAAGAAGAACCTCGTAATGCTAGACTTTCTTTGGCAGCGGATGGTGTCAATCCATTTAAAGAGATGAGATCTACTTGCTCGGTTTGGCCTATTTTTGTTATCAACAATAACATTCCTCCATGGATGTGAATAAAGAGGGAGCATATAATGTTGTCAATGATTGTTCTAGGTATAATTTGTACTTTAGAACAATGTTTTTTTAATGCATTAGTATTTAATTTGTCATGAAGATCAATATTGTTGCATATTCATGTCATATATATATTTCATTTACTTATATGTATTGTATTTGTTTTTTTCTTTTAGGTAAGTACATAGTTAAATATATGAATGTATATATCGAGCCTCTTGTTGATGAACTAGTTAAGCTATGGAATGGTGTCACTACGTATGATGTCTCTAGACCAGTAGGGAAAAGGGAATTTCAATTCCATGCAATGCTTGCCTGGACAATTCACAATGCTCCAGGGCTAACACATTTTTGTGGTCTTCAAACAAAGGGAAAATTTGCATGTCCAGTTTGTGGTCCCAAGATGAAATCTCGTCATTCAAAGAGTTTTTCAAAGGAAGTGTTTGATGAGTATAGGAACTTCCTCTCTAAGAATCATAGGTATCGAACTATCGAAAAACATCTTTTTAATGGGAAAGAGGAGACCGCATTAAAACCACAAAGAATGACACCTCACATATGGAAGTTGCAATATAATAGAAATCGTCAAGGTACGATTCAATTTGTCTATCTTATATATTCATATTGATCATCTCTTATATGTACCTTTTAATGTTTTATTTTCGATTATATTAATTTTTTTTACTGTAATATACGACATTTTAATCTCTTTAACTTATATATTGATTACTGATGGTCTGCATGAACATTATGAAGGTGTAAACGGGCTTCCATGAGGAATGAAAAGTTATCCCAAACAATTTAGTAGGTTGCCTTACTATGAGCACTTACTAGTTGTTTATTTGTTTGATACAATGCATATCGGAAAGAATGTAGCTGAGACACTATGGCGAATATTAGACGGAAGGAGTGACAAAGAAAAAATTGTCAAAATTTTCAATGACATTCATGAATCCAATGATGCAATGAAAGATATCATTGAACATTTAAACAACGATGGAGACCAAATTAATATAAGGTCACTTCCATGGTTATTGACTGAGCAACAAAGCAACACGGTAAAAGAAGTGATACAAAAAAGAAAATTTCCCACAGGATTTTGTTTGAACATAAACAATATCTTAACAAGGAAAGGTGAGTTTGGCGGGGTAAAAACGCATGATTGGCATATCTTCATTAAGGTAATTATATTTCTGGTATATATATTGGTATATTACAATACTGCATGTTTTTGGTTTACTTTTTTGCTTAATTTTGAAAAATATATTGATGAGACGTGTTCATTGTTACAGTATGTTCTACCTGTATCTCTCCCAGACGACTTTGACAATAATGTCAAACAGGTCTTATATGATCTTGGAAAATACATGAGGTAACTAGAAACAATATTTTTCACGCATCATCATGTAATTTGTTTAATTCGTTGTATAACTTATATGAATTGACATTTGTTTTAGTCAATCATGTAGATTTGTACTACAATGTTAAATTTTCAACATTAAATGATATCATTATTTTCTTGCTTTACATGTAGATGGTTGTCATCTAAAGAAATCCACAAAGAAGATATAAAGTATTGGAAGAGAGAAATTCCTCATTTAATGTGTCAAGTGCAGAGATTTCTACCTTCGACATTTTTCAATGCACATGAACACTACCTCATACACCAAGTTGAGGAGATTGAATTGTGTGGACCTACACACGTAAGGTCCATGTGGATGGTTGAGAGGCACTTGAAATTTATGAAGGCTTTAGTTAGACAAAGAGCACATCCAGAGGGTTCTGTGATGGAGGGATATATGGTATTTCAGGCCATGGTGTATATTGTTGAATATCTTCCAAGGTTGACATTTATTAAGACGGAATTAGATCGATGCATTGGTGATCCAAACTCCACTAAGAAATTAGAAGGAGAGTACCTGATGGGGAAAGGTAAATCGAGGAAGATCAAAGGTAATTATTAAATGGTGTTATAGATTAATATTAATGTTAATATTAATCGTACATAATTATTTCATTTTTAATATTCATTAATGATATGCATCATTAATATTTATAATGTTACATTGCGTTAAGTAATTATAAATTTCTGAGTTGATTTATGTAATTTTATTTTCATGCAGTTGGTCGTGAGTGGGATGCACTACATTTGTACGTCGCAAAAAATATTGATTTGATGAAGGTATGGATTGAACGATGTAATCAATATGGTCGAGGACTATCATGGGAAGGTATGGCTTCATTGGTTAAAGAAGCACATCGCAATGGAGATGGAAATCTAACAGAAACGGAAATCGATTTAGCATATGGTTTAAAAGATAAACAAGTAAGCATGATATTATAAATATAAGCCATAATATTTTCAATTACGTCGATATTCATGTTCATCTTGATGAATTTCATTTTATTTCCATCCTTTAAGAACATAAAATACTTACTATCAATTGCAGGTAAAACACCACAAGGCTATGTGGTGCAACAGTCGTCATTATCGCATTAAAAAGTTGGATGAAACAAAGAAAACATGTGATTCTGGGATAAGTACAGTCTTTGAGGTCACTAATGTTTCATCTAGAAGCGACAGACGTCTAGAGTTGTCAGAAAATCGATATTATGGATATTTGGAAGATATCATTGACTGTGACTTTAAATCATTCAAAATAATTCTTTTTGTTGTGAAATGGTACAAGCTACGATTGAATCGATTTGATCGTGATAGAACTGTTATTGAACATGCTAATGGATTTACCATGGTCAATACAAGGTCTCTTGAGTCACGAACGTCAGAGACCTATGTTCTTCCAAGTCAATGTGAACAGGTATTTTACTCAGAAGTTCCTAGTAGACAGGGTTGGTCGTTTGTTATTAGACATGATCCAAGAGGAAGGCCGGTAAAGTATAATATTGTAGAGGAAGCTGAATACGGTGTGGAAGAAGAAGGTGATCATGTAGAGGATCAACATGAGTTGGATGTTGATGATCATAATGTTACGCAGGAAGATGTTGAAGAGTTAGTTGAAGCAGATGATGTTAGAGACAATGTTCATGATGAAGATGATATTGACGATTATCAATTTATTGAAACTAACAACGATGATGATGATGATATAGCCTTTAATCCTTATAATGTTGAATCCGGATCAGATGATACAGATGCAGACTTGGACACAGATGAAGACGATCATGAAGTGCATTGAACATCATTCCAACTGATATATTGTGAGGGGTGGGGGGGAAGATGAGCTTCCACCTTCACGTGGTTGTCCCTGTTGAGTAGAGAATATTAAAATATTCTCGAAACAAAGAGAAGCTCATTTAATTATCATTTAATAAATCCTATTCTCTCTACAATTTCTACAAGTACTATTAAATAAATGGTAAAAATAGTGGAAGTCTCCATCATCATCATCTCCATCGTCATCACCATCACCATCACCATCATCACCATCATCATAATCATCGACATTGACATCTTCATCCTCATCATAATCATCGTCATCTTCATCAACATCGTCATCATGTCTAGCATCATCATCATCGTCATCACCATCATCATTAGCATCATCATCACCATCATCATTGCCATCATATTCCTCATCATCATCATTGACATCGCCATCATCCTCATCCTCATCATCATCATTGACATCGCCATCATCCTCATCCTCATCCTCATCATCATCATTGCCATCATCATCACCATCATCATTGCCATCATATTCCTCATCATCATCATTGACATCATCATCATCCTAATCCTCATCCTCATCATCATCCTCATCCTCATCATTGACATCGCCATGTATATCCACTAAATATGTTATCGTGGTCTCATTGACATCGCCATGTATATCCACTAAATATTGCCATCATCCTCATCCTCAAGGATTTTTGTGTTGTATACATTAACTCAAGGTATTTTCAAATTAACGTCAATGCATTAACATTATAATATTATAAAAACTTAGTATAGATATAACTTTGTACCATATATTGTTTTCCCTAGCACCAAAATAGTCTAGGTGCTAATTGATGGTCTCATTTTGATAGTAAGTATATCTATATCGTTATTCTTAAAAGTATATTGGATGAATGTACTGATGTTTTTTTTTTTTAGGAGTTGGGGATATTTCTTGATTGTCTTATGAAAGGAATTTGTGAGTTATATAGGATCTACTCATGAGGTAATGCTAAACAATGAAAAGAGGCTATAGATGTCATAATAAGAGTCTCAAATTCATATGGAGGAGTTACATAAAGATGAAATTGGGAATTTATTTGATAACTTTAGTTCACTAAGTTACCAATTAGACATAAAGAATATTGAAAAGAAACAACATGAAAATAAATTACCTTTTTCCATACACTGTTCCAAGTATAGAAATAAGGATCATTTACAAGAGTGCCCTCTTAACAATGTGGAAACTTGTGCTATCTATGAGTGTAATCATGGAACTGATCAATGTCCTTTATTGCCAAAACTAAAATGTATGTACCATTGCACTAATGGAGTAACAAATAAACACCTCCACATGACATAAAAAATACCATGGAAACCATGATGAGTAGGCATGATAAAAGATCCATCCTAGTACAATGCTTCTTTCTCTACGTAGTATTCCTGCCAAAATTGGTACCCACTTATGCCATGGAAATAGTTCTCCCTTGACGTCCAAACAGAACCTTGGAAATAGATTCATCTCTCCTTATGGTAATTTTCAATATAATAGATATGCACCCAAACCTCAATACAATTATCAACAACTCTATCCGCCGTCAAACAAACCTCCTCAAATTATTACCCACCCCATGCCGAACCCCAAAAATAAAGTAGATTGACCTTATTAAACCATTGAGGTAGCCAACTTCCTTATCATTTTTCCAACGTACTTTATTTCCCCTATTGATCTTAATGATATTCACCTAAAATAAAGGAAAGTGATGAAAAAATAAGAGCCTTGCCTCATTCAGAAACAAGATGAGGAGGAGGAAACTCTAGAGATAAAAGGTCAAATTGATAAATATTCCCCAAAAATTCAAGGAATCATTGTAAAAAATTCAAATCATTATCAAGTACCCAATCTTGTTTCAACTCCCCCATACTCTAAGAGATTGAGAATAAAAGTACCTTCATAGAACCTGAATTTGAATTTTCAAGGGAAGTGAGAAATGTATGCATTAAGATCCCTTTGTTTCAATAAAATAAATGTGTTCCAATCTATGCAAACCTTGTTTGAGAGTTATGTCTAAGAAAACTTGTGGGTAAATGAGAAGAACCCAAACTGTTTAATTAATTGGAAAATTAGTTGACTTGATGGTAGGAATGATTTACATGACCAAATATGTGGATCCATATTAACAATACTTCAATCCAAAAAATATTGTTAACCTAAGATATGCCATTAATGTAGTGACAAAGGAAACTAATGAAATCCAATTACCTAGTTAACACCTAGCTCTCGAAGTTATTCATCTAGTTGATAAATATACTAGTAAGACAAAAGGGGTTTTAGAAGATATAGTGATATTTGTATATTCCTAGGGGTAGACTGTACGACATATCTTTATTGATATTTATGATTATGTTGCAATCTCACCTATATGAACTGTTCTGGAATTTTTAATATAGTCTTGTTGCATATAACCGACGGGCGATTCGATAGTTCATTGCTCTTGAGTAAATATTATTTGGGCCTTAGGACCACCTCTATGTGAAATTCATTCTTCATTCCCTCTGGCACTTGCACAGTTTGCAATTGTTGATCACCTGCACGCTCAAAGCCCAAAGTTGGAGCAAGGGGTTGAATCCTGACTATGCATAGCAGAGGGGTCATAGAGGAGAGGGGTAGTAGAGGAGAGGGGCCATAGAGGAGATGATACAACGATATTTATCTTAGCCCTTTGTCCTCTGCAATGATATTTTATTGGGTGTGGGTATGGGTTTGGTTAGAAACAGGTTCCCAAGAGCGCGCAGGTAAGAAGAAGAGCAGCTACAGGTCGCAGAATCGCTAGTGGAGGCGGAGGATTTGGGGTAAGTTTGAAGCCATTGAATCTGTGAGTTTTTGCTGGAGTTTGTGATTTTTCTCATGTTCCTCTGCCCGTTTTATATGACTAAAAAAAAAAATCTTCAGACAATCAATTACTTCCAAGACTGTTTCTGAAAACCTTTAAGTTTTCAAGGCATTCTAGGTTTTCTCTACTACACTGTAGAAACAATTCAGTATAATAATATTTCTTAGAAATAATAATATTCCAAAGATCTAATAAATACCACTGTTTTGGATTGAACACCACATCCTTGTCTTACCTTTCTGGAAAAAATAGGGCATATCTCTTGTATGCGTATACTTATGCTTCTCTAAAATATTCTTAGAAACCCCAAACCCCATTTGGTGGTGTACTGGTTGAGGGACATGTTTGCCCTAGGATGGGTCTCCTTGTTTTTCACAAACAACACAATATCTTTCAATATGGGGCCTCTGGATTCACTGTCAGAATGCATGTTTTGAAGATTCTCATGTTCTGTATGTATGATATTTTAAAAATTAATGCTCCTCCACTTTCCTCAGGGACATCTCTTCTATATTTTACACAAATGTGTGCCCTTGATTTTTTATTTATCTGGCCAACATTTCTTCTATGGTAGCTCTGTCTGTGTTCTTTGCAGTGTGTATCAAGCTGTGACTTCTCCTCTGCATCTGGTTTGGGTTCCTCTCCCCACTCTGCTATGTGATTTTCCATGCTTTTATTTAATCTACTAAATCTGAGGCAACTCACGAGCTACAGGAGTTTCTACTCCTTCATCTGTCTGGTATGATAACTTTGTTCTGCTCAATGCTCATCTTTTCCATATATGTGCATTGTTCTTTTATTTAATCTATATCAATACCTCTATGGTTATTGTCGACTAAGAATAATTTTCTCAAACATTGATAAAGTGCTCTTAACTCTATAAGAAGCTAATCAAAACCTTATCGCTTGCCTTACGAAACCTTACACCATGATCTAACACTGGATTCTATAGCCAAAGCACCAAGACTAGTCTGTACAACACAATGAGCTTCTTGTACATCGCACTTTATCCAATAAAGCTTTATGGATAATATTATTAATCCATGTTTTATAGATCATCAATAAACAGTACAATCTCTTTCCCAAATACAAGCAACAAAGAAGTTGGCAAACCCTTCTAACAAATGATAAGTAATGAAGCCACCAATTTTTTCTCAAATCGAGGCCTAATTTTAAAATAGCCTTCTCTAATTTAATTCTACAGACACAATGAAACAATGAGAAATCTCTTACATTTGGACGTTGATGAGGATGTAGATGGATTTGAGAGCTCTTCCCTTAGCTCATAGTAGTCTTGTTGAATAGTTTCCTCCTTTGTACAAAGTAAAACACGGCAGCTACCTCCTTCTCCACATAAGAAACTTGAAATCCCAATGACACAAGAGAATGATAATTTTTCTTTGCATATGCAATGATTGAGCACATTCCAAGAAACAACAGAGGTAATGCAAGAAGAAAATTCGGTAATTGTTTCAGCTGGAAATATCGTAAGAAGCCAACTTCCCTGTGGCAAAAGAAAAAAAAGCAATTTGTGAATTGGATAATTATGGCAATATTCCAATCAATTGACTCAGCTAGAATTTGACCATACAAGAACCAACCTACCAATAATTACTTTGAATAAATCCATATAGATAAGGTACTCTTGCATTGCACCAAGGTCTGCTTCCTTTGGATGATGTCTCTCCATAGCAAATATTTAAGAATCCATATAGTTGAAACATAAAAAATGGGACAAAAACACAAACTGAACGTAGACAAGCAACAATAAGAACCTGCAATGCTAACTACAAAACAAGATACTTTAATTAGATTTAGGTTGTCCATATGAAGTATAATCAGCTTCTACAAACCCTATAATCCTTGTTATAGATGATTTAGAACTAACAAAACCAATTGATAGGATAAATTAGGAAAAAATAGTTAAAATTAGTAGCTTAATTATTCATTTAGAATACAGACTCCAGAGTGCTAGAATTATGATCAAGTATGGAAACCAAGTCCCTTTGCTGATGGAGGGAAACCAAGTCTTGGAGGTCAAACAACTCCCTTCACACATGCACAGGTTTTACACTCACTGAGGATTGAGCTTAAGCTGTTTGCATGGCAATGCACTGCTCTAACCACTATGGCATAGCCTGACAGATAACCTTTAGCTAATTGATTGGCTTTCCTTTCTGTAAGAAATTAATGTTTTTAATTACTTTTTGTTGCTATCAGCTGATCGGGGCAAGTCCCTAATGGAGCCTGAGATGCTGACACCCCCCTACAGGTGACATGTATATATACCACATTTTTACTTACCTGCTTCTTTAGAAAGTACATTTGTTTAATTATGATATCAACGTGGTCAATATTTAAATATGTTTTTAAATAAAATTTTCCCTGTGTATTGGTTTCAATTCGAAATTAATTTTTTTAATTACTTTGTTGCAGTCAGCTGATCGGGGTAGGTCCCCAATGGAGCCTGGGAGGTCGACACCCCCCTACAGGCGACATGTATATATACCACATTTTTACTTACCTTCTTCTTTAGAAATTACATTTGTTTAATTATGATATCAACGTGGTCAATATTTAAATATGTTTTTAAATAAGATTTTCCCCGTGTATTGGTTTCAGTTCAAAATTAATGTTTTTAATTACTTTGTTGCAGTCAGCTGATCGGGGCAAGTCCCCAATGGAGCCTGGGAGGCCGACACCCCCCCTACATGCCACGCTCATCAGGTCATGAGCAGGTATATAGCATGTTGTGAATTTCATAAATTGTATTTATACATATTTATGTTATCTAATTATATTAATGATTTCAAATTGATATTAATGTTTTCTATTTTTATGTCAGATGATACTTATCTATAGACGGATCCGAAGGATATGGATTTGGGGCACATTCTTGATGATGTTGACCTAAAGAATTCAAAGAATATCCAGGATGCAGTTCAAAAAGCAAAAACAAAATTAAATCAGGAGGTCGTCAATCTGCTTATATCGGATCCGCAAATGACGCAGGATGAGACTCAAGCAAAGATAGATCGTGTGTTGCTTAAAGTAAAGCGCTTGGATGTAAGCTGCAAACTCTTTAATTATAAGTCTATTCCAAATGCAATTTTTTTTCCTATTCGTATAAGAGTAACTAAAATATTATTTGTTTCTACAGGAATATTTTTTCCTTGGTGAGAGGTATGCTGATACCATTGAGCATGACACCCCCTTCGCCACTGATCATGTATTGTTGCCGTCTGGCCAGTTGGAAACACAAAATGAGACACCCCAGACAGAACATGAGAGTGTCGACGAGGATCAGGGGCATGCGAGTGCTAGCGAGGATCAGGGGCTGGTACATGGAGAAGAACATGACTTTGATGCTGCCGTCCCAACATTTCCTGGATCTTTCCATGTCACTAGCACGGGAACATTTGAGACTAATTTTTTGGTGGACAAAGATCTCATTCCCTACAATATGGAGAAGATTCCAGATACTATTGATAAAATGTTTTAACTATATATTATAATTTTATTGGAATGTAATTATGCATCTTTCTTTTTACACTAATTAACACATACTCGTTTTTGTAGGAAATGATGTCTTTTATAAACATCTTAATGGTTGGTCTTTAGAGCTGTTTGGGCCCACTATTCGCAAATGGTGGAACCGACAGAGTAAATTTTTGAAAGATGAGCTTATTGCTCGCTTGGTTGGGTTTTTTGGTGCCGAAACCTTCAACCAAAAAAAGGCTCTCGAAAAAGCTGGCCAACATTTACATTATGTACGGGAGGGATATCGGAACAGCTTAGCAATTAATCCAAAGTATGAGCACCCTTCGATGATTCCAACAAGGGAGTGGAAAGGCTTGCTAGATGATGCAAGGGAGAAAGCTGTGAAAATAGCGGGCAAGCCAGTACCCGAGTCAGCTAGAAGGTATGCAATACTTTCGGCAATGCAATTATATGTTTATTACA
>LPNX010666536.1:5792-55186 GCA_001517045.1 Pseudotsuga menziesii
TCCTTTCAACTACACTGGACATCTGCACTCTCATATCTGTCTGAGTTAAGGCTGGGACGTGGAGTGGCTAGCACTGTAAAGCTTAAGCCTACTGCCATTAATGTAAGTGGGAAGAAGCTCCCCATTCAGTTTGCTGAGCTGAACTACACCTCCCTCTGTAACTTGCTGTATCTGATATGGCCCCAACCAATGCATCTTGAATTTTCCTGGAAACTTCACAAACTTACTGTCGTAGAGGAGGACTAGGTCTCCTATCTGAAAAATCTTGTTCTTGACATGCCTGTCATGCCAATCTTTCTCTCGTGCCTTCTGCACTTTCTGATGGAATCCTGTGACGAACCTGTCTTCCTCTAAGGCAAGAAGCTGCGCTAGGCTTTCATTTGTCGTGTCTGTGTCTGTCATCCCGGTGATCTGAGCAATTCTTAGACTGGGCATAATATCCTCTATAGGCATAGCAACCTCTTGTCCATACACCAAGCTGAAAGGTGTATGTCCTGTAATTTTCTTGCATGTCATCCTATATGCCCATAACACAACACTAACCCTGAGGTCCTAATCGTTTCTTTGGCTGTTGCAGATCTTAGTAAGAGCATTTTCTAGAATCTTGTTAAAGGCCTCCATCGTAACATTAGCTTGCGGGTGGTAGGGAGTGCTCTTATGGTGCTGTATCTGGAACTCTTCCGTCAAGGCCTCAATAGTGTGGTTCAAGAAATGGGTGCCTTGATCGCTCACCAAAACTACTGGACATCCAAATCTATTGATGATGTTCTCAAAGAGGAACTGTGTAGTTGTAGTAGCATCACAATTTCTTACTGCTTTAGCCTCCGCCCATCTGGTGAGGTATTCTGTTCTTGTGATGATGTGTCTCGTACCAGTTCATTTTCCTGGTGGGTTGATAGGACCCACAAAGTCTATAGCCCACTTGTCAAATGCCCGCAGCGTAATCTGTGGTCGCAGCGGCATTTCATCTCTTCGTGAAGGTTTTCCTACCCTCTGGCAGATATCGCAGCATCTGCAAAATTCCTTAGTATCCTTATGCAAAGTAGGCCACCATAATCCTGCGGTCAGGATTTTCTGTGCAGTCGGCTTTCCTGCAAAATGACCTCCTACGGTACCGAAATGTGCTTCTCTGATAATGGCCTCTTTCTCATGCGGCATGATGCATCTGCGTAGGACTTCATATGGACCTAACATGTATAGCTGTCCTGCGATCAAGGTGAAGTCTACTGCTTTGACAACCAACTGCTTCTTTTGCTGCTTAGTAAACTCAACAGGTGCCCATCCTGTAGTGAGAAAGTGAATGATATCAGCATAGTACTCATCTACGATCTGGATAGAAAACAATTGCGCATCGGGCAAGCTGTCCTCTAGGTTACTTGGCTCTTCTCCTGAGTCTATCCTTGACAGATGATCTGGTCCAACATTCAATTTCCCTGGTTTGACAATGATTTCAAAATCATACTCCTGAAATAGGAGTAACCATCTGCAGATTCGTCCCCCTAACACTGGCTTATTGACCAAGTACTTCAAAGCGGAATGGTCAATGAACATCTTGAATGAGGCACCTAGTAGGTAGTGCCTGAATTTCCGTAGAGCATACACCATGGCTAATCCTTCTCTTTCTGTAGTGGTGTAGTTCTTTTCTGCGGTGGATAGTTTTATGCTTGAGTATGCGATAGGGTGATCGATGCCTCCTTTTCCTGGCTGTGTTAAGACAATCCCCAGTGCGATGCCAGCTGCATCCACATGTACATGAAATATCTTGGTCCAGTCTGGGAATACTAAGATGGGTGCTGTAACCATCTTCTCTTTAAGGGTGTCTAGACTTTTCTGGCATTCCTCATTCCATAGGAATTTTACATCTTTCTTTAACAACTTTTCCATAGGTGCTATGATCTTTGCATAACCTTTGATAAATTTTATATAGTACCCAGTATGACCAAGTACTGTCCTCAACTGCTTGACTGAGTTGGGTGCTGGAAGGTTTACAATGATGGCAATATTTACGGGATCTACCATCAATCCTTGTCTACAGACAATATGACCCAACAAAATACCAAATGGCTCACATAATATACATTTTTTCAAGTTCAGAGAAATCTGGTACTGCCTACATCTCTCTAACATTAGTCTTAAATCTCCTATGTGCTTGTTGATTAATCCAAATACAGTCCAATCATCAAAATAAACCTCTAGGAATTTATGGATGTATTCTTTAAATACAACAACTACTACTCTAGAAAATATAGCTGGTGCATTTTTAAGACCAAAGGGCATTACCGTATACTGGAATGAGCCCCATTCTGTCGCAAAAGTGGTCTTAGATCGATCTTCTGGATGGATTCTGATCTGGTGATAGCCTGAAAAGCCATCAGTGAAGGAGTAGACCTCCTGTCCTCCCACATTGTCTAACACTTCATCAGTGAAAGGTGTCAAAAATGGATCATGAAGCGATGCATCGTTGAGTTTACGCAAGTCGACATAGATCCTGATGTCTCCTTTGGTTTTCTTTTCTTGCACGACCATGGGACTAACCGATTCGCTTTCTTCCACTGGCTTAATGATGCCTACTACCAGCATCTTATCGATCTTGTCCTTAACTTTTTCTTTATACCGCGGATTTAATCTGTATGGGCACTGCTTAACTGGCCTAGCATCCTCTTTCAATGGTATCCTCATTACTCCCAGGTCTCCAACTATTCCCTTCATCTCTCTGAACTTGGTGGGGAATAGGTCCTGATAGTCATGTAGCAAGTATGCAATCTGTCCTACTATTTCATCGTTCCAATAGTCTCTAATGGATGTAAACTTTGGTTCTGTGTCTGTGCCAATGTTGATCTTCTTAATCTTGATAGGCTCCATGATAGCTGGAGTCCCTAGCTTCGGTCCATCAACATCCTGAGTTCCTTCTGACTATGGAATGTTGATGTTGTGAGGATCCTCATCTTCCTCCTCTGGTTCTGATGCAAATTTATAGCACTCGAGCGCCTCTTCTAATAGGATGGTCCACTCAGGTTGAGTATGTACTGATAGGGTATAGTCCTCAAATATCTTAATCTTTATTGCATCTAGGGCCTAATTAATGCTTGGGTACTCAGATTCAAAAGCGAAAGTGAGTTCAAAGCTGTCTATCATAAGTGGCCATGTAGTTGTTCCTCTTCACAACTCTGTCTCAGTGTACCAATTCTTTGGAATTGTGTCCAAAGTGTGAATGAATCGGTGAACCCATTCATCCTCGGGAATGTCCGACCAATTCTGTTTACAAATCTGAATATGCGACCTGGGGTCACTTTCTCCTGTGTATTTCTGCTGTACATACTCCCTGTCCGTAGAGAATCTGATCGCCATCAATCTCTTAAGATCATCCCATGATGTGATATTCTCTTTATGTGCATACCACCATCTTGTAGGTGTGGATCGTACTGCAAGGTCCATAGCTGCAATCCTCTTCTCGTGAGGAACTTGTTGTTCAAACTGGTATAAAAAATCATTGACATCCGCTAAGCCATCAAACGACGGAATATCCTTAAGCTCTGCTCCGATCCATCGCAGCGACTTAGTCAGATATGCACATCTGCAAGTTGAGACTTCGTAATGTCTGTTCTGCCAGTTCTCTAGACCAAAATCCGAATCCGATGCGCATGAGCTGTCACATCACCAACTAATGTTCCCTTCTACGGTTGGATTGATGTAGTCACTCTGGTTCACAGTCATCTGATAGAGACTCTCCATGTTACGTGCCTCATCCTCTGCTCAGATAGGTTCAATGTATCTAGGACCCTAAAGAGGATCCAACGGTATGATGACCCAGATCTGCGCATCCTAAAAGGTCATTTGTCTTCTCTTTAGGTCGATAACGGCCATGTTACCGATCACCCAATCAATGCCTAGTAATGCTGGATATGGTCTACTGTCGCCAATGATTTCTATAACTTCAAAGTCTGCAAAGCTGCGAACTCCATCAATGTCAACTGGCACCTGTGGTAGTCGACCCAGTGGTGATACCCTCTGTTGATTAGCTAATCTCAAATGGATAGGCGATCTGACTAACTTAGGGCTACCCATATGTTCCCATGTCTGCTTAGTTAGAACATTTACCTCTGATCCTAGATCTAGGATCACCTCATCCATTTCAAATTCTCCAACTTGTGCTGTGAGTCGCATCTCTCTTCCTGTTCTTGTATGGTCCATAATGTTATGAAAATCACGCTGCATACTGCTCATGGAAGAAGATGGCAGATACTGATCTATGATGCGCTGAATCTCTCTGATAGCTTGCTCATTTGTCACGAGTTTTAGACAACTCCGTAGGAAGGATTGTATTCTTCCTGTCAACTCATCCTCATCACATCTTCCTGATGTGGTAGCCTGCGATGTCTTCACAGGACTAAGGCCACAAGGTGTTTGCTGCGGTATGCCCCTAGACGGCTGTACCTGCAATCCTGATTGCATAATTAAAGAAAGTTTTAGCTTCCTGAAATGTTTCATTATTCTTCTGCAGGTCGAGTGGTGTTGATTTATTAGTAGCTTTACGCACCCACTCCGGTCTTGTGTTCTTTTCACTATCCTGCGGTGTGCCACTAGTGGAAGCACCGCTGCGAGTCACAATGTTGACTCTTGGTTCTGGCTCTTCCTGCTCAGTAGTAATAAGCTGGATGTTCTGGTGTACTGCTGGCTTAGGTTCTCTGATCTTGGCTATCAAGGTTGGACATTCTTCTATAGTGTGATCGTAAGATTTGCAATAATTACATGTCGTAGTGGGGCTCTGACAGTCCCTAGCATAATGTCCTACAACTCCACATTTGTAACAAGTGACTGGTCCACGACCATGGCCAAAGCCTTCACCACGGCCAAAGCCTCCTCCACAGCCTCGTCCTCTGAATCCTCCTCCACGGCCAACATGAGCTGGATCATGCTGTGGTCCTGCTGCTGGACCCTGTGTCTCTGATTGGACTCTGTACAGGTCGTGTTTTCTGTCTAACATGAGATCGTAGGCTCTACAGGTATGGTCATCGTTTCCTACTGACTTACAGAAGGTACAATATAAGTTCTTAGGTGTCTGTATATACTTTTGAAGCATAGGGCATTTCTGAGGTAGGTGTCCTCTTGTTCTGCATAGTTCACACCATGGCCCCTGAGTTTGTGCTAAGGGGTTCGGAGCCCCACTTTCTAAGTATTCAAAAAATACTGGAAAATTGTCTTTAGTATGGCCTTGTGCTTTACACTTGATACACCATATGTCTTGTGCAATCTCTTTTCCTTTTCTAATCTCATGCATCTATAACGTGATATTTGCTAACTGGTTTTGCAGGTTTGTCATACCTGTGCTGGTTTCAGCTAGAGGTGAAGCCTCTAGTTTCATCTCCATCTCCAACGTGTCATCCTGCATCTGGAGTTTCTGCCGCACTAATTGCAGTTTGATGTGAGGGAGTAGTGCTTCAATAAACCATTCCTTATGCTGCTCTGGTGCAAACTCAAACCTGACTTGGTCTATGAGGGCTTTGAATTTCTGATTGAAGTCCCATACTGACTCTATAGGTAACTGTTTAATGTCTTTGAGCTCTGTGATACATTGCGATTCATACTTAGGTTTCTTAAACTCTTTGACCATGGCGGTCCTAACCTGTATAAGTGTTCTGGGTATTGCTGAGGTATACTTCATATACCATGTTAAGGCTCATTCCCTAAGTGTGGTGACCAACTATACCAGTTTAATATTATCATCTTGGAGTCCTTTAATGGTCCACACGGCTTCACATAGAAACCAATGCTGCTCTGGGTCTTCTGCCCCTGTAACCTTAAAGGTAGGTAACTTCATATCATCCCCCATTCTATTTCTACGTGGTGGATGTTGGTTTGCTGTGTTACTACCACTCGGTGGTGTAAGTGGAGGTGATGTAGTGGTAGTATGTACTGTCTGCGAGCTACTAGATGGAGTTTCTATGGGATTGTTCTGAGTCCCGGTTGTTTTTTGCGGGGTATAATGGTGGTAAGGGATGCCCCCTTCTGTTCTTTCTGTATTACTATGACTCTGTTGTCTAGTATTATCTGAACTGTCTTCAAATATGGGAGATCTAAAATCTACTTTATATTTCTTTCCACTTCGTGTGTGTCCAATGTCATCAAAATCACTCTCAAACTCTTGTGACATCACACTTTCTTAACTTATTGGTCTGAAACTATATCCATTACTCCTTTTTCATGCAATAACATCTTAATGGACAAGTTTAAATAGTTTAGGTACTTACCGCGATATCCTTTGAAGAAGTACCGCTCAGCCTCGCTGAAGCTTTTTCTCTGTTCAACTGCAAACTCTGTGACGAAGCCTTCTAGCACACTCGCAAGCCAGAAGTCTACTGTCCTCGTAATGGGATTATCAAGGCTCTTCATGGTCTGAATCAGCTCCGGTGTCCAGACAATGTTTCTTTTCTTTCTGAATATGCTCTGATCAGTCAACTTTGATAACCAGTCATACAACTCGTTTCCATAGGTCGCAAAAAATATCGTATGCAGGTCTGTAAAGATATGTTTTTGTAACCAGTCCTCTGTACTCAGTCTAGGACTCTTGTTCTCTTCTTCGGCAAACTCTTTCTCCTTAGACCCAACCCACTGGTTGAGTTCATCTTTAGTAGGATTCCAACAGAACATTAGCTCTGTAATGTGTTCAAAGCCGGCAACGGAACCATTTGTTGGTTTGCTGGGCAGACCCAGGTTTACTATAATGTACCAACAACACCCCTAGCTCACTGGCCCTTTCGGCGACAGAACGCGGAGCGGCTTGAAGTCTCACCCAAAGTGATTCTAATGGGTTGGATAAAGACTCAAGTGTCTTCGACTAGGTTCTGTAGCATCTTGGGGTCTCGCAGCTCTTCTTAGCCAACAATACCTCTCTCCGCGATGCACAGTCTCTCTTACTCATGGGTTCTGACAGGGGAAGGACTCCTATCGCATCGCAGCGACTTTGGCGATGCGCAAATCTCTCTTCCTCTTAACCCACGATCTGTGCTATCTCACACCGCAACTCCTCTGATGGTGCGATATCGCCTACTGTCAACGCGATATCTACTATAGTATGACCCACTGCGTCCCTCATGGTCCAAAGGCTATCGCACTGGGTGGAATGACTTGGCTAACTTTCAACAAGATATTAAACACTTTGACGTGAACTTCCACAGTTCAACACACTCTACCTCAACTATACTTAACTGGCTAAATAAGTATACTGGAAACAATTTAACAGAATGACTTGTTACTGTGTGAAACAAGCACTGATAAACTCATATGCAGATGCTCGGTGCATGTGAATCTACCTTTAATCTTCAATAATGCTGTAACTGAATCAGGACATAAAGACATTTACTAACTGAGATACAACATTCATGTAACAGATAACAGATATCAACTAAGTAAAGCGCAATCACATGAAATAATCACATAACACACTGGTTTTACGTGGTTAAATCTAGGGTAGAAGCTACATCCACAGAGCTGTGTTTATTATATATTGAGAGAGTACACAGTTCTGTTGCAACCTGTGTGCAACTAGAGATCTTCTGGGTAACTCCGCACTCACTGCTGGGAGCCCTTCTCTCCTAGATCTCTTCTCTTTCTCTATATTGCCTTCTTACAATATTCTCTCTCTCTCTCTCTCTCTCTCTGTCAATCCCTGGGGATTGTTACATACATGCTCTAGGAGCCAACTACTGGTTATAGTAAGATTTTACAAATGGAATAACATGACCAAAGCTCGACTCTTACAATACAAAATGACTGTGAGCTAACAGACTAATTGACTCTATCTTTCTGAATAGCTAATCAACTGGCCTACTAGCTAACCTTTTACAATACAAAATACATCCCTTTATAGGCGGCTCGAAGGTCTCACCATTACAACACTGTGGGCCTGTCCCAACAGTAACCCAAAAACCCTAACTAGTGACAGTTGGTCTATCTGTACTCGAACTGCCACTTTCCGTCACACCACTGCTCTCTGCAGTCTTCCATGCTTGTTGGTGCTGACCATGGGTACTGGGAGCCACTTCCCTTTCTGTCCTTCACCTTCAATACCTTGGCCTCGTTGCCCCTTTTTCCTTTATGCGGGTAGCTGAGCCCTCCTGTCTTCCGCCGCTGCCTTGATTGCAGTGGGTGAGCTCTCTCTTCTTGGCCGCTGCCTTGAATGCAGTAGGTGAGCTCTCTCTTCTTGACCGCTGAGGTACTGTCGTCTTCTTTGACTTCTCTGTCCCGATATTCACAGTTTTCAGCTCTGATCTGCAGCTAGAAACATGCTACGGCATTGTAGCTTTACCTTATCTCTTATATCTTCGCCAAAACTATCTATCCGCCAAAATGGCAGCTTCTCCTGTAGCTGCGGGACCCTACTCCAACACGTAGACTTAACCGGTATAAAATATGATGCCTTTGTCAACTTGTCCACCACAACCATGATGGAATCATGTTGTCTCCAAGTCATTGGCAATCCTGTAATAAAATCCATGGAAATAACTTCCCATTTCCATTCTAGAACTGTAAAAGGATGCAACAAACCTGTAGGGTGTTGATGCTCAACCTTTACCTGTTGACATTTCATGCACCTTGAAATGTATTCAGCCATGTCCTTTTTCATTCCTAGCCAAAAGTACTGCTTTTTGGCTGTAGCAATTTGTCTTCTGATATCCTGGGTGACCGGAATATGGAGCTTGATGGATCTCATCCATGACAACTCTCCTCAACTCTGCTACATTTGGAATATAAATTATGCCTTTATAAGTAAGAAGTCCATCTTCTTACAATTTATATCCCTCATAAATCTTCTCAATACTTTGCTTCTGCAATTTGTCTTTTACTTGCTCATACAATTCATCTCCAGCAGTATGATTAACAATCTGCTGCCTCAAATCTGATTGGAAAATAGTAAGAGATGCCACATTCATTTCCTGCACCTTCCTGCTGAGCACATTAGTTACCTTATTCTCTTTTCCCTTAATGTTCTTGATTTCAAAATCAAACTCACATAAAAAATCCAGCCATCTCGCTTTCCTAGCATTTAGAGTAGGTTGATCAAACAAATACTTCAGACCGCAATGCACTATCCTTAGCTCAAATCTTCTACCCATCAAGTAATGCCTCCACATATTGAGAGCATGTACTATTCCTGCAAGCTCTAGATCATGAGTGGCATATTTTTTCTCATGTTCCTTCAACTTTCTTGATTCATAACATATTATGTGGCTATCTTGCATAAGGACTCCTCCAAGCCCTTGTCCACATGCATCGGTACATACCACAAAATATTTCTCTGGGTCTGCAAATTTCAATACTGGTGCACTGGTGAGAAGATTCTTCAACTGCTGGAAGCTTTCTTCACACCTCGATGTCTATTCAAACTTTATCCCCTTCTTTTGCAAAGAAGTGATGGCATGTGCAACTTTGGAGAATCCTTCAATGAATCTCTGGTAGTATCTTGCAAGTCCCATAAAATATATTACATCTGTCACATTTCTTGGAGTAGGCCAATTCATAATGGCTTCAATATTTTCAGGGTCCACATATATACCCTCTTCTGAGATAATGTGACCCAAATACTGAATTCTATCTCTAAAGAAGTCGCACTTGCTCAACTTTGCATACAACTGATGCTCCCTGAGCAATTGCAATGTCAATCTCAAATGCTATTCATGCTCTTCCTCATTCTTAGAATAAATAAGAATGTCATCAAGGAAAACAATAAAAAACTTGCCAAATACCCGTTGAAGACACTATTCATAAGGCACATAAATGTAGCTGGTGCATTTGTGAGACCAAATGGTAACACTACAGACTCATAATGTCCATACCTTGGTTTGAAGGCTGTTTTATGAATGTCTTCATGCTTTATTCTCACCTGATGGTAACCAGACCTCAAGTCAATATTGGAAAATACCTTTTCTCCTCTCATTTGGTCAAAGAGGTCATCAATCCTACACAATGGGTATCTATTCTTCACAGTAACCTTGTTCAATTGTCTGTAATCAATACACAACCTGAGTGTGCTGTCTTTCTTCTTTACAAACAGAACTGGTGCTTCCCAAGGAGACACACTCGGCTTGATATACTTCTTCTACAACAACTCTTGTAGTTGCATCTTCAACTCTAGCATCTTAGGTATACTCATTCTGTAGGGTGTCTTGGACACTGGTGTTGCTCCTAAAACAAGTTCAATTGTGAAATCAATGTCCCTCTTTGCAGGAAGCCCTGAAATCTCATAAGGAAACACATCCCTGAATTCCTGAAACACATGAAAGTCTTCCAACCTAGGAGTTTCATTATTATTGCCTCCAAAATATGAGCTACATACAACTAACAACCCTTCCTACAAAACTTCTTCAATTGCATTTCTGAAATATGCCTCATAGAAATCACCTTTGGAATGCCTTTCACAATCTTTGAGTTTCCTTATTAATCCAAGCACTCAAATGCATTATTATAACATTCAAGCTTTACACTGTGAGCTTCTAACCAATCCATTCCAATTAGAACATCATAGGAACCAAGTGGTAGAACATTCAGATCTACACAAGTGACTAATCCATTCATCACCAATGGAAATTTCTCTACCACTTCTCTAACCTTTCTCTTAGTTCTAGTGGCTAGTTGAACTAACCAAGATTTTCCATGCTTTACTTTCTTAAAGGCACAAATCTCCACTACTCTAGGGGTAATGTAATTATGAGTAGAACTAGGGTCATTCAAAATAGAAACAGATTACTCAACAATCTTACCTGCAACTTCAACCATACTTAACTGGTGATCTTCCTGGAGGTCCTCCAATGCTGCATAAATCCTAGGGACGGCCCTTGCTACTTGACACACTATTTCTGCTTCTGGAATGTTGTAAGCTGGCCTTGCATTCTCATTCTCAAGTGGACAATTCCTGCACATGTGGGGTCCTCCACATTTCCAACATTGGAGAGGTTCTCTGTTCTGTTGCAGATCTCTTGGCTTCTTTCCCACCACTCCATCTAAATTACTCGTAGCTTGGGTTGGCTGCTTCTGCTGATTCCTGAAGTTAGAAGGTTTGAAACCTTTATTTCTTTGGTCAAACTTCTCATTATTCTTGTCCTTCCATGTCTTATGGTAATTAGGTTTACCTTTTCTTTTCTCATAGCAATACTTAGCTTTCCTTCTTGCTTCTTCAAGATTTCTAGGTTCATAAAACTCAATTCTGTCTTTGTAAGACTAAGGAAAGCCACTCAAGAAATGCTGGATCTTCACATTTTCATCTTTGATGTACCTGATATACCTCAATAGTTCCAAAAACTTATTTGCATACTCTTCCATGGTATGTTGTCCCAATCTTAGCTCATGGAATTCTTTAATCTTGTCATAATAGTACCTGTTAGAGAGGTACTTCTGCTTGAAATATTTCTTGAACTATTTCCACTTAAGTCTCCTTTCAATGATCCTCTTTACTTGCATGAAGTGCTCCCACCAAATGGATGCTCTTCCATTTAGATTGAATATAGCTACCCTTGCTTTCATATTTCTGGAGTAGTTTTGAACTTGGAAATACTTCTTTATCCCAAGAAGCCAAGCTTCAGCCTCTTGTCCAGTATTTACCACACCGTCAAATGTAGGATGTTTAGCCTTCTTAAATTCATCCTGAGACAGATCCCTATGGTGCCTCTTTCTATTTCCCTTGTGAGAAGAAGAGCTTGAATCCCCACTAGATTCTTCTGTGTCAGATGTTCCACTCAAAGTCCTTCTTCTTCTTCTGCTACTGCTCTTACTACCTTCTAGTTTTACTGTACCCTGTCCAGAGTCTATCTTTCTTTGCAGGTCTATCAAACTCTGCAACATATCAGCATTTAACTAATGCTTCTCTTCTTGGGCTTTAATCAAGCTTCTCATGGTGGCTGCAATATCTGGTGGTGTCTCTTGGAATCTCCTTCCATTAGACTCTATGTCATCATTTCCAAATCAGACATTTTCAACCATGGCATCTTGCACACACTCGTAGGAGTCCTGAGCATCATATCCGTCATGGGTTCTCATGGCCAAACCACAACACCTTACCGAAATGAACTACCTGGAATACTGGCCTTGAAGGCGACTATGATTCTGCAAAATGTGTTAGTAACACAACTGTTAGCTGCATATCATTTATATCAATCATAAATCACTTACCTTGATTGGGAAACCTCATATTAACAATTTCAAATGGGATTTTCTTTTCACAAGAACAACTATCTGAAGGGGACGACGGGGGTCAAGGGGGGCTTGACCCCTTATGGATTCCTTGCACCACTGCAGGGCAGGTTGAGGGCATAACCCTCATTTTTTGTTTGTTTGTAAATCTTTGATTTTCGTGCAATCTCGTGATTAATATTGCTGCCATTTTTCTCCTTTTCAGCCCTGTAAATCCACTGAAAAACTGTTGAAAATATTCTTTTCCCACTGAAAAATCCCACTGAAAAAACTCAGATTTTTTTTATCTGATCGGATCCCTTCCCAACTAGCCTTTCGATGTATCGGGTCACTAGTTGAAAACTCTTCTGAAACCTCGGTGGATTGATCTTCATTTGTCTTCCGATGCACATCGGCTTGATCTTCCTCTGTCTCCCGATACACATCGGCTCGATCTTCCTTTATCTTTCGATGCACATCAGCTCGATCTTCCTCTATCTTCTAATGCACATCAGCTCGATCTTCCTCTATCATCCGATGCACATCGGCTCGCTCTTCCTCTGTCTTCCGATGCATCGACTGATTGATCTTCTATTCTTTTCCGAGATTTCCTATACTTGGAAAAATTTGAAAATTCTTCTTCTTATATTCCTCTTTCTGCCACCATGTCAGATCCCTTCCGGTGAGCCTTTTTGACACCTCGGCTCCGCCTAGCCGAGACCTTCGGCTCCTCCCACCTGAGACCTTCGGCTCCTTTGGCTCCTCCCAGCTGAGACCACCACCAAAATTTCAAACTTATAATTTTTTTTGAAAATTTTCTTTTGTTTTTCCTCTTTCTGCCACCGGGTCGGTGCCCTTCATACTTTCTCATCTGGCATCATCGACAGTCCTTTGGCTAACTGAGCTGACGTATCGGCTGGCTTCAGCAAACGTCTTCCAATAATTTTGACACTTAGAATTTTTTTTGTAATTTTTGTCTCTACTGGGTCTCCCTACCAGATGGACTCAACTTAAGTCATCTGATGTATCGGATGGACTTTCACCTAATTCATCTGATGTATCGGATGGGCTTCAGCCTAAGTCATCCGATATTTTCCATACTTAGAATTATTTTTTGAAATTTCCTATCTTTCACATTTTTCCTCTACTGGGCAGCGGGAAACCTTGCCTCTGTCACTGCTTTTCATGTCCCATTGAGGCCCATGCTGAAACGTGTGCTCTGATACCAAACTGTAATGTCCCCGACCCTCTGACCGACGAAGAGGACGCTACCACTGCTGCTATATACCTGGGAAACTAGCCCCATGAACATGCAATGACAAAAATTGAAATGCATTGAAGTAAAACATGAAGAGATGCATAGTTATTCATCATACAACGAAAGAAAAACCATACATTCAAGCATTTAAACATGTTCATCATTTTCATTAAACAACAGTTATAGGGATTTAAACACAAGGATACTTATCTTATGAAGAAGCTCGTCCGCAACTAGCTATGTCGCTACAACGTTCCACCCAACTATAGGCCAGTGTGCTCCTTAATCTCTCAGCAACAATGCCACCCTCGAGATGGGCATGATTCCCCAAGGAATAAGGAAACTAAGCAGGCTCACACATAGCCAAAGATACACAACTCAGCCAAGCCAACACAGTTGGGTTTATCAGGCCATCAGGGAGCTAGGAAAACATGACTGCTAAGCTGGTGGGCTCATTGAAGAGCTAAGGACACCTGCACCAGAACTAGTCTGACTTCTAGGACACCCACACACACCCAACACAAGGAATCATTCTCTTCTCTGCTACACATCCCCTCAGGCCCTAACTTCCCTTCCAATGCTATTCAGGGGGTGTGGAGAAGAAAGCCAGCCCTCTATCTCTGTCTATGAGGCTCCTAAACACACCAGGTTTATCAAGCATACCAAGCCTTCATTCCCACTCCAATATAGTCCAAACACCAACCACTGCATACACACAACAAAATTGAGCAATTCACAGCTCTGGGGAAGAAAAGCAAACACCACAGAGCAAAACCAAGGTGACAATTTGGGTAATACACAACTCTGACTAGGAAATTTGATTCTTGAGTCGTTCTTGGTCCTATCATGGCTAAAACGACTCAACGAGAACCCACAACAACCCAGATTTCATGGGGAAACCAGTAGCAATTTCTCAGCTGCATGAGGAAAGAAAAAAAATCCACGTGGGGGTGAATCCACATACTTAGACCCACAACATGAAGAGAAATACACACACAACAAAATCATGAGGGTAAATCCACTCTCCCAGTTCTCTACGTGAAGAGAAAATGCCAAAAACTGTGCATGAGGAGAAGAACAACTGTCTCTGCGTGAGAATGGAAAAATGGAAGGAATTCCCCCATGAAGAGGAACAGATCCCTGGTGGAGTGTGCATGTGGGAAAGGACTGACAGTATACCACACACCACTTCCCATGCAAAATGTTTTCCCAGGCCATAACTGCCCCCAAATAACTCCAGAGAATTTAATTTGGTAGTTGACTTATTGATGGGTTCTCTTATTGACATGTGGCTTTTTCGTATTGGCCATAAAGGTTAAATAATTCCCCCTCCTTATCCTTAGGAAAATCATGCTCTTTTCATTATGGTTGCATTGACATAGTCGATTGGGGTTTACTTTAATTAAATGCATGTTTACATGATGCCAAATTTAATATGTGTCGGATAGCATGATATACCATAGGCAACAATTTTAATTGTTGGAACATAAAATGATAAATCGATGGCGAAGCTTTTTCCTTTAGCTCCACACCACTACTAATTACAATATATACATCATATACATTTTAATGCAAACGGGGTCAAAACTGGGGTGTTACAAGAAGCACTGCTTTGGGGGAATTTGATCACTATTTCCAACGCAACCCAAAAATTACAAGGGACATGAACTTGTCTGGGTCCCCTAATAGACTCAGCAATGTGCTAGAGTCAGGTGACATCCACAATCTTCGACCAAATACTGTATGGACCATTACCCTGTACGAATCTCAATGGTGCGATGATGTAGTTGGAGTCGAGCACGTGAGAAACAACCATCCTGAGAGGCATTAAGGACTCTTCTCAAGTGGTCCAAGGAACTCATCAACGAGGTTAATGAAACCAGGATACAGGGACCTCTGGGTATATCCTCTGGAATATATGTGTTGTCGTTGACATAGGGAGACCTACAACCGGCCAAGGCAATGGTGTTTCCTTGACCAGTAGTGTGAGGGAGATAACCGAAAGATGTGAGACAATTTGAGGATTGACCCACTGAATGGGGGGGGGGGTGGTGGAACAGGGGCAAAGGGAGTATATTTGACTCAAACTTTGTTTGTTCATACCATGACGAGGGCAGACCAGGCAGGAAATGAAACTGACTCATGGGAAAGGGATCATATCTGTAATACCGGGGATGTAACTGCAGATGGGAAATACTTGGGGGAGGTAGACACTTTTGGTATTGATGGGATCCAAGGAAGACACATCGCAGAATACTTTGAACAAAGGTGAACCAAAGTGGGAATGCTTCTGAACTGTTAAATGTGGGGTGGTGTCTAAAGACACCATTGTGGTACGATCTCATGGATTTTTAGCGAGCCCAAGAAAGTAAATGCTCGATGGTGCTTTCAATTTTAGAGAGTTTGAAAGCATGAATAAGACTCCAGTGGGGTCTCTTTTTTCGTTGATAGTCTCCTGTTCCCAAAAAAGGTTAAAAGTGTACATAGGAGAGCTCGCCCATCCTTTGGGGGATGGGAGACTTGTTTATCGTTGGTAGTCCAATCAGGCTGGAAAAGATTAAACCTATACTGACTGGACGGTCATTCAAATAATTTTACGAACATGAATGAAACCAAGTTTGCTTGGTGATCTTATCTTGATGAGAAGGCTAGAAAAGAGCTTAACAACAACCCATGGAGATCTTTTTCATAGAGTTCGGCCCCTCTACCTGAGAAAGCATAAAAGGATGCAGAGGGGAACGGTCTTGGCTTGAATGTTCCAAGGTGGTCCTTTTCGGATGGTAGTCTACATAGTCCACAAAAGGAGATAAATGAGATGATGTAGATGCCCTTTCTTATACTTTAACGAGCGAGAAAGGAAGCAGCTGTGCTCGGTGATCTTTTCATTCTTTCAGAAGTTAGAAAAGAGCTTAACGGAAACTTTGGTATGGTTAACAAATCGAGGGGGCACTAATGGTGCCCCCATGTTTGTATAATGGACAGTGGTCCAAAGGTCATTTGTGTAGTATGGATGGAGCAAGTGGCTCTTGAACATACTGGTACATACACGGGATGGATTGTGGTAGAGGCACATGAGTCGGTGTGACATAGGCATGCAAACCAAGGTGGACCTCAGACAGAGGTCAGGAGAGTCTTGTGTGAGTTGTGGTGGATGGACTGGACTAGGTATGATGTGAGTGTAAGTTTAGAGACAGTTATATGTGAAAGAAATCATTTTCGCTCCGGAAAGTGATCCGGGGACCCACGCGAGTTGCAGTGGGTGGATTAGACAGTTATATGTTGAAATGATAAAATGATGTGCCTTCTGGGGAGATGGTCTAGAATCTCGCATGAGTTGCAGTAGGTAGGTGTGATGCAACTACAGGTCCAAATAAAATTCTATCACAATGTGGTACGTAGACCGAGGTAACTCTTGGGAAGTGGCCCCAAAAATTACTTCTTAAACATGAGATGATGGTCTCATTATAAGATAGAGGACAAAATTCTGAAACCAGTGGTGCGAATGATGTCCCAGACGGACTCTGTATGGTCCAATTATGTAAAAAAAAAGAAAATAGGTGAAACGGGGCCTATAAATGGGTGGGGACCACTTTGTGAAGTGTCATTGTCACTATTCATTGCTGAGTTGGAGAGGAGGTCCCCCAAACTGCTTTTGCTACTTTCTTCTATTTTGATATCTGTGAGTTGCAGGTAAGAGTTCTTGCAAAATCCATCTTTTTCAGTGGTTTGGTTTGTGGATTTGATCTCCTAGGGACCATCTGTGGGATTATTAGGGATTCCACAAGCCAAGTCATGCTTTTCAAGGCTAAAGGAGCGACTGGGTCACTCTTTCTACCTGAACAGGTACGACTGGGTCGCACCTGTTGGGAAGAAAGGAGTGACCTGAGATCGCTTCTGTTTGGATGAAAAGAGCGACTCAATCGCTTCTGTGGGGCTATTTTGAGTGACTTGGTCACTCTTTTTGGCCTGAGAGGGGCAATTTGGTCCCTAGGTGATTGTTTTACTAAAATCTATGGCTAACAGTTGTCTTACGCTTGTGCAGGATGCCTGAGACTAAGTGTCATGAGAGAGACTACAAAGACCTCTCGGAGGAGGTGTTACGGGACGGGAATGTGCGTGGTGCACTGGCCCATTGTGGACTACTGAAGTTCATGCAAATTCCATTGATGAAGAGCTTACATCTACTGCTGCAAACTCTGGTGAGATTCTGGGATATTGGAGAGGAGGCTTTCATGATCCAGGGAAAATGTGTTGAGATTACGCTGTTGGATGTGTATTTTTTGACTGGGCTCTCGATGTTGGGAGTCGTTGGTGACTTGGTGCCCGTACTCTCTTGTGGTGAGATGCTGGAGGAGTTATGTGATAGGAACTGTTACGCTACTACTTATGTGCTTGGTACACACATATTGATGTGTGACATTCAGGACTTGTCGATGCGGAATGTTGCGACCATGGTGCTACGTGTCTTGGGTTCCATGGGGAACCACAAGATATTGGGAGAGAAACTACAGATGGTAGAGCATTCCATGAGGGGAACTTACTATGGAAGGGCCCAGATGTACCTACTTGTGGTTCGGTGTCAGCTGAACCATGCGAGAGAATTTGGTGGATATTTTTGTTTTGGTTCCTTCTTATGTGCTTTCATTTTTGAGAAAGTACCTACTCTACGCTCACATCAGGTAGTGCAAGATAGTGGTATGCAGGAGCCACGGATGCGTAGATGGTGCCGGAGGGTGACAGCTGAGTGGGCCGCTTCTTTACAGAGGAGTTGCTAGTGCAGTGGCAACAACTTCCAATGGTTATTGAGGAGAACCTGTATGCGGGTATGGACTATCATGGGGACCTCGAGATGCCTCATACTCCAGGCCAAGCATGGGGACCAACTGGTATGTATGTGTGATGTTTTTGTTTTCATCTTTATACATAGAGTAGTTTAGCTGGCTGATAGTTATGTGATAATATGCATAGACTGATGGTGTCTTTGTTTGCATGTATAGACATTGGTCCTTGTCCGCCACCCGGTTATCAAAGGTAGGTGGTCTTGATTGTGGAGGCAATAGTTCCTGTAGGGAACCCTCGTAGGTAGCGGCAAGAGGTGAACACTATTATGTCTCATTTGGAGTGGGTTTCCGAGGGGATTTCCAA
The DNA here is from genome assembly GCA_001517045.1 of Pseudotsuga menziesii. Taxonomy (NCBI): domain Eukaryota; kingdom Viridiplantae; phylum Streptophyta; class Pinopsida; order Pinales; family Pinaceae; genus Pseudotsuga; species Pseudotsuga menziesii. The sequence goes on from LPNX010666536.1 coordinate 24,358, forward strand.
TGTAGGCTGGCAGCACTTGGACAATGAGCTGATTTCTGCCATTCACAGTGTGCCTCTGGAGTGGACCTCTATGATGAGGAGGATAGTGGTGGCTTGTGATAGGACAAGACTATGTTACAAGCTATACTGTACATCACTTAAAGGGGTGATGTTAGTGGGAAAGTGGTTTGGACTTTGAGAGGGTCAGTGGTCATTCCTTTGTGAGACACGATGAACCCTAGGAGACGACCCTTTGGGACACATAAAACACACTTGAAAGGGGTCAATCGTATTCTACACTTGCGACATTGAAGAAAGGCTTGCCGCAAGTAGTCCATGTGTTGTGTTTCCTTCTATGACCAAGCAATGACGTTCTCAAGATAGACCAACATGATGTGGATGAGGTCATGGAAACAATATGTCATGGCACACTGGAAGGTGGCTAGAGTGTTCTTTGTACCAAAGGGCATCAATCGATATGTGAATGTGTCCCACGGGGTTGTGAATGCAGTATTGTAATGATCTTCTTTCTGGATCTGAATTTGGTTATATATGGAAAAGCCGTCCATGAAGGAAAAGTGTTAGATGTTTAACATTAAGCTAGCATATCATTAGGATCTTTAACTAAGAGAAAAACAAGCATAGAAATCAAACACAGAGATAATGAACACAGTGTTTTTCCTTGGGGAAGCCATAAATGGAGAAAACCCTGCAACTTCCTCAGAGATAGAATCAACACCAAAAGTGAAACCCAAAATAGTAAGATGATCTCCTGATAGCAGTAACCTCTTTCTTCCTTTCCCTAGTGTCTTTCTCTTCCTCAGCTATGTGCTACAACTGAGTGTGAGTGAGTGTGTGATAAATAGAGAGGCTATCTCTCTATTTATACTAATTCTCAACTTGACTAAACCCAACTAGGGCCGATTTCACTAGGTGAGCCTAATAACCCTAGTGCCTCGAAACTGCGGGGAATTTAACCCTTAGACAATAGGATGGTTACCCACCTTGACTTAACATGACTTGTTTAAGGTATAGAAACTCCTGATAGGAACCTCGGGGCATGACATGACTCAAGTAAATTACAAATACATCCCGGAATAAAAATCGGGTTACAATACATAAGAAATACAAGTGAATACATTTCAAAGTTACAATTACATCAACACTCCCTCTTAACTAGGAAGGTATTCTCTTGACACAGTTTATCAGCACAAGTCTTCTTCTCTGTATCATCTAGATCATCATCGAGTCTTCGTCATATTCACCTTCAAGTCATCTCTATCTTCAAGTCACCTTCATCTTAAATTCATATTCATCTGGATCTGGATCATCACTGGATATGGATCATCATCACTGGATCTGGATCATCTCTCAATCTGGATCATCCCTCGATTTAGATAATCTCTACAGGATCATCATCACTGGATCATCACGGGTGCTATCTCATGATTCTTCTTGTCAGAGGAAGTTCTACAGAGCCATCCATTTTTCATGCTAGTTGTAGGCCTAGCCTCCATGTAGGTCTTCTTCAGTGCTTATATCTGACCCTAAGTCAAAATGACGCACCCAGCACTTATATCTGATCATGTAGAAACCAATCCTATAATCATATCAGAAAGGCCTAGCACTCACATTTGACACATGCGAGGAACCAATCCAACATACATGTTCAAAAAGGCTCAGCACTTATATTTGACACATGCGAGGAACCAATCCAACATACATGTTCAAAAAGGCTCAGCACTTATATTTGACACATGCGAGGAACCAATCCAACATACATGTTCAAAAAGGATCTGCACTTACATCTGACACATGCGAGGAACCAATCCAACATGTATGTTCGAAAGGGCTCTACACTTACATCCGACACATGCAAGGAATCAATCCAACATGTATGTTTGAAAGGGCTTGCACTCACATCTGATCATGTAGGAACCAATCCTATAGTCATATGAGAATGGCCCCCAGTCCCAGACTAAGACACCTGGTAAATGACCAGGTGCCTCCATTCCAAGAATGCATTCAATGCTTACTTCTGATCATGTAGGAACCAATCCTACAGTCACATCAGAATGGCTCAGCAATCACATCTTACATGGAAGGAACCAATCCTCTCACCATGTCAGAATGGATTTGGGTCTCATCATTTCCCTTTGGAGGAAACCTCGATTTGGAGAACACCAAGCTTCTCCCTGAAGTACTCGAAATTCACCCTAGCCAATGGCTTTGTCAACACATCAGCTATCTTTTCCTTCATTGCAACATAGTGGAGCTTCACTGCTCCCCTTCTGCACCATATCCTTGATATAGTGATACTTGATCTCGATATGCTTTGACTTGTCATGGAACACTGGATTCAATGACAACTTCACGCAACTCTGGTTGTCACAATGTATACAAGTAGCATCCATCTGGAGATGAAATAATTCAGACAATAGATTCCTTAGCCATACTGCCTCACAACTAGCTGAACAAGCTGCGACATACTCTGCTTCAGCTGTACTGATTGCCACACAGGATTGCTTCCTACTAAACCAAGAGATCACTGTTGGGATAAATGGGCAGACCCGGGTTTCACCTTTAACTTCGCACCAACAAAAGACCCACAGTGTTGGCCCTTTCGGTAGCAGCCTGCGAACAGGCTACAGTCTCACCCGAAACAGCTATGGGGTGCTGCAGAATCAGGATTCTGCAAGCAGAAGAGAGAATCTTACTGTACCTTTAGCCTTTAACTATTAATAATCACTTAACACAATACTGGTATTATCACTTATGCAGCTTCGCGATTAGATAAACAAACAGTTATTTGCACAGCCCTTATCTAGGAATTCACAGCGAAGCTAGTTATTAAAAACAATCTTAATTTATCAGTTATTTACTTAACAGTGCATAAAATATAATAAAAAATCACACAAATGAACCACAACACCAGATGTCACGTGGTTCACCCCCAGTGTAGGGGTTACGTCCACAGAACTGCGCTTTATTTAACTCTTTACAACTAAAACAACAGTTCTGATCTACGCACTCAGCTGCAGATCCCTTCAGTCCTCAAAGCCGTGCACACAGCAATAGGCCTCTGCGCACACAGCTGCATATCTTCCTTTTCACCAAAACCCCTCTGCACACACAGCTGCAGAGGTCATCCACGCACACAGTTGGGACTTAACCTTCTTACAAAAACCCTTATACAATCTCTTATCTTCGCATTACATTAGCTTCATAAGATAATCATTCAAGACCTAACCCCACTTCTTTACATAAGTGCCTATTTATATAGCGCACTATTACAAAACCATGGATCTACACCATGGGCGCCCAAAAACCCTAACCCTGGCTTTAACCCAAGGGTTAATTACAAAAATGGGGGTTCGACCCACCCGCGACACCCCTAGACTATTTTAGGTTGTAACTCTGCTTACACTTCCTCAAAAACCACGGAGTTACCAAAACTAAAGACCTTTAGGGTCGGAGCCCCAACAGGCCCCTAAGACTAACTTGTGGCTCGTCTCAGGGTACTCTCTGACTCTTCTGGTGATATACCTGAAATTCTTCGGTCAATGCTTCAATAGTTTTATTCAAAAAGTGTGACCCTTGGTCACTCATAAGACTTCTAGGACATCCAAACCTTGTTAAGATATTGTCAAAGATGAACTTCGCAGCTGTAGCAGTGCTACAATCTTTGACTGGTTGAGCTTCAGCCCAACGAGTAAGGTATTCAGTTGCTGTAATAATATACCTTGCTCTCGATTTCTTTGCAGGGGAATTTATAGGTCCGACAAAATCAATAGCCCACTTGTGAAAGGCCTGTAGGGTTACCTGTGGAACGAGAGGAATCTCATCCCTCCTGGATGGTTTGCCTGTCCTCTGACAGATGTCGCAGCTGTGGCAGTACTCCCTGGCATCCTTATGAAGTGTAGGCCACCATAACCCTGCTGCCAAAATCTTCTGTGCTGTAGCTTTCCCTGCATAATGTCCTCCTGCTGCGCCAAAATGTGCCTCAGCCAAAATCAAGGGTTTTTCATGCTCCAAGACACATCTGCGCAGGATTTCGTCTGGTCCCATCTTGTACAGTTGTCCTGCTATCAGTGTAAAATCAGCAGCCCGAACCACCAACTGCTTCTTCTACTGTGTTGTCATCTCCAAGGGTGCAAACCTTGTAGCCAAATACTGAACAATGTCCTGAAATTAGTCATCGACCATTTGGACAGCGAATAACTGAGCATCAGGGAGACCTTTATCTAAGCTAGTAGGATCTTCCCCTGATTCGAGCCTCGACAGATGGTCAGGTCCCAAGTTAAATCTTCCTGGATTAACTATAATCTCAAAGTCATATTCTTGGAACAATATTAGCCATGGACATATTCTTCCTCCCAACACAGGATTGTTAACCAAGTATTTCAAAGCAGAGTGGTCAGTGAACATTTTAAAGTGAGAACCTAACACATAATGTCAGAAATTTTGCAAAGCATATACCATAGCTAAACCTTCCCTTTCTATCGTAGTATAGTTTCTTTCTGCTGTGGATAATTTGTGACCTGCAAAGGCAATAGGGTGGTCAATATTACCTTCGCCTGTCTAAGCTAGTACTATGCCCAAAGAAATCGAGGAAGCATCGACATGCACATGAAACTCCTTATTCCAATCAAGAAATACTAGGATAGGGGCAGTTACCATCTTTTCTTTTAGGATGTCCAAGCTTTCTTGACACTCAGGTGTCCATTCAAACTTAATCTCTTTCTTCAACTGTTTCTCCATCGGGGCTGTAATCTGGGCGTAACCTTTAATAAACTTCCTGTAGTACCCAGTGTGACCAAGTGTAGTGCGTAGTTGCTTGATTGACTTCGGAGGTGTCAAGTTCATGATAATTGCTATCTTCACCGGATCCACCATCAATCCTTGCTTACAAACAATATGACCCAACAGGATTCCAAAGGGTGCACAGAAGATGCACTTTTTTAAGTTCAAGGAAATCTGATGCTGTCTACACTTGTCTAGCATAAGTCTTAAACTAGTCATGTGGTCTTTTAGTAACCCAAAAATAGTCTAGTCATCAAAATACACTTCTAAGAATTTATGTATAAAGTCTTTAAATGCACAAATTACGACTCGAGAAAACATGGCAGGTGCATTCTTTAATCCAAAACGCATAACTGTGTACTGAAAGGATCCCATTTCTGTAGCAAATGTTATCTTATGTCGATCCTCTGGAGCAATTCTGATCTGATGGTAACCTGAAAATCCATCAGTAAAAGAGTATACTTCTTGACCTCCAACATTATCAAGAACTTCATCTGTAAAAGGAGTAGGAAAGGGGTCACGTAGGCATGCATCGTTCAGCTTCCTTAAATCAACACAGATTCGGATTTCACCCTTAGTCTTCTTTTCTTGGACTACCATCGGACTGGCCCATTCGGACTCTTCAATAGGCTCAATAATTCCTGTGGCAAGCATCTTATCTAACTCCAGTCTAATTTTTTCCTTATACTTGGGGTTCAGCCTATACGGCCGCTGTTTCACAGGCTTCGCATCAGGTTTCAATGGGATCTTTATGACTCCTATATCACCAATGATACCCTTCATCTCAGAAAACTTCGTCAAAAATAGGTCTTGATACTCATGGAGAAGTTGGGTCACTTTTCTTACCATTTCATCATCCCAATAATCTCCAATGGTAGCATACTTGGGGTTTTCTTCTGACCCAATGTTTACGGTCCACATCTTCAGAGGCTGAGTCACTTCAGGTGCTTCGACCACTGGTCTGCGTACTTCGTAGTTTCCTTCTGACTCCAGAATATTAATGTTACGCGGATCATCATCCTCGTCAATTACGAGGTTGTAACTTTCAACCGCATTAGCTTCTTGTGCTGCCCAATCGGTTTGGTATTCCCCTATTTCTTGGTCATCAAATATCTTAGTATGGATCAATCTAACAGCTGCATCTAAAGCAGGACAAACTTCATTAATAGAAAATGTAAGCATAAAACTATCAACAAGATCATCCCAACTTACAGTACCATGTCGAAGCTCGACCTTCGTGTACCATTTTTTTGCTATGGGTTCCAAAGTGTGCACAAACTTATGCACCCATTCCTCACGAGGTACATGTTCCCATGCTGCATAACATTGCTTCAAATGTTCCTGAGGACTATTCTGCCCATTGAACTTGCTTCGCACCTCTTGAGATTGGTCTATGAATCTAAGGCGTAGAAATTTCTGGCAAGCTTCCCAACTGTGAATATACTTCCTGTGACCTTTCCACCATCTCGCTGCTGTAGCCCTTAATGCTGCTTCCAGAGTCTGCATTCGCTGTGATTCTAGCACTTGTTCTGAGAACTGCGCAATGAATTTTCCTGGATCTGTCAACCCATCATATGTAGGCAAGTCTCTGGCCTGTGCATTAAGGCATCTAAGAGATTTGGTAATTCGTGCGCACCGATGGCCATGTAGCTCGTATAGTCGATTCTGCCAACTCTCTAGACCATCATCTGAGTCAGACATGCAGGAGCTATCACATTGCCAATCCATTAACAATCTGTTGTAGCTCCACTTCTTGTAACAACATTAACAGCTGGGATCGGTCGTGGCTCGACAGCAATGAAATAGACACTCGGACTAGGTTTGCTGTTTCTTTCTTGGATTTTAGCTAGTAACTGTGGGCACTACTCGATGACATGATCAACTGCTCTGCAGTATCGGCATGTCGTGGTTGGGTTTTGACAGTCTCGAGCTAGATGTCCTGCCTGATTGCAGTTATAGAAAATAACTTGACCTCAACCTCCTCCAGGCATACCACGACCGCGACCTCTAAAACTGCCTCAACCACCTCGGTAACCATATCCATCATTGCTTTGTGCATCCGGGTAGATCCTATAAGTGTCGTAGGTTCACTCCCTCATAAGGTTGAAGCTGCGACATTCATCTTCATTGTGGCCTACTGACTTACAGAATTTATAGTAAGGGTTCTTCGGGACTTGAACATACCTCTGTAGCAGATAGCAGTCTTCCAGTTGATGCTGGCCAGTAGTTCGACAGATCTCACAGTACAGAACACTAGGATTCAACGGGTTTGGTGCGCCAGTATTCAAATAGTTTCTCAGTGCCAGGCACTGGTCCTTGTCGTGGCCTTCTGTTCGACAACGTATACACCATACCTCTTCATGGGTGGATTTCCCTTTTTTCATGTCGTGAAGCTCTAAAGCCATCTCCGTGAGTTGCGCTTGAATTTGAGCTATGCTAGAATTATCTTTGACAGGTGCAGTTTCAAGCTTTATGGCAATTTCTAAGGCCTCTTGCTGATCAACAACCTTCTGTTGCATGAGTGGAGCTTTGATGTGAGGTAATAATGCTGCAATAAACCACTCCTTATGTTGTGCTGGTCTAATCGTGAAGCTAACTTGGTCAAGCAGAACTTTGAATCTCTGATCAAAGTCCCACACAGATTTGCCTCGCCGCTGCTGAATCTCTTTTAACTCAGTGATGCACTGCGACTCTGATTAAGGTTTCTTAAATTCTCGGATCAGTGCTGCTTTGATGTCAGCTAGGATAGGATTCTGAGTGCTAGCAAACTTCATAAACCACGTTAGGCCTGGGTCTCTGAAAGAAGTGATCAGCTGTGCTCGTCGAACATCTATGTCCGTAATATTCTTCGTGGTCCACATAGCTTTGCATAGAAACCAAAAATGCTCTGGATCTTTTGACCCAGTTCCTTGAAAAACCGGTAGTTTGATGTCATCATGAACATGGGCCATCTGGGATTTGGGGGCGGAGGAAGGGTTTGGACTAGTTGGGGAAGACTGGCCTGTGACAGGGATACTTGGGCTAGGGTTACTTTCAGACTGCGACAGGTTCTCGGGGATACTAGGTCTTTGCGTTGGGGTTATCGGGGGGTTTCTAACAGAGGGGACCTCGGCGGACTCAGAGGCTTCAGAGCTTAAAGGGGTATACTCAATGGAGGAGCCGAGATCTCTCTTATATCTTTTGGCATTTCACAACAAACCACTTTGCTCGTCGAAGTCCCAGTCACTTCCAATCATAGGTTAACAATACTATATCTAACAATCTGATTCTATAAGCAAGATTCCTTTTTCAACCAATAGTATTTTAATATTCAAACTAAATAAGTTCAAGTACTTACCCCTTGGTCCTTTGAAAAATTTTCGTTCAGCTTCGCTAAAGGAGGTACTTGTGTCGATGGCGAACTCCGTCACAAATGCCTCGAGAGTTTGTGGAGTTTAGAAATCCACGGGTCGCGAGATCGTGTTGTTCACTCTTTTCAAGATAGCAATTCTTGCAGGGGTCCAGGGAGGAAACTGGTTTTCTTGGAAGTTCGTCCTCCTTTTTGTTAACCTGGATAACCACTGGTGTAGCTCTATGTGTATAGTACCAAAGAAAATATCATGAACATCGGAAAAAATGTACCTTTGCAAAAATTGTTCCGCGCTACGACGGGGATCTTCATTTTCTTGTTCTACAAACTTCAAATAGGTTGCTTCGATCCAATCACCAATTTATTTTACAGAGGGTCGCCAAAACATAGCCCTCGAGGTAAGACGTAGATCTGCCTTCAATAGATACTGAGTTCAACCGGAAACAGAACCAATTTGTTGGGCTAAATGGGTAGACCCAGGTTTCACCTTTAACTTCGCACCAACAAAAGACCCACAGTGTTGGCCCTTTCGGCAGCAGCCTGCGAACAGGCTACAGTCTCACCCGAAACAACTATGGGGTGCCGCAGAATCAGGCTTCTGCAAGCAGAAGAGAGAATCTTATTGTACCTTTAGCCTTTAACTATTAATAATCACTTAACACAATATTGGTATTATCACTTATGCAGCTTTGCGATTAGATAAACAAATAGTTATTTGCACAGCCCTTATCTGGGAATTCACAGCGAAGCTAGTTATTAACAACAATCTTAATTTATTAGTTATTTACTTAACAGTGCATTAAATATAATAACAAATCACGCAAATGAACCACAACACCAGATGTCACGTGGTTCACCCCCTGTGTAGAGGTTACGTCCACAGAACTACGCTTTATTTAACTCTTTACAACTAAAACGACAGTTTTGATCTGCGCACTCAGCTGCAGATCCCTTCAGTCCTCAAAGTCGCGCACACAGCAGCAGGCCTCTGCGCACATAGCTGCAGATCTTCCTTTTCACCAAAACCCCTCTGCGCACACAGCTGCAGAGGTCGTCCATGCACACAGCTGGGACTTAACCTTCTTACAAAAACCCTTATACAATCTCTTATCTTCGCATTACATTAGCTTCATAATATAATCATTCAAGACCTAACCCCACTTCCTTACATAAGTGCCTATTTATATAGTGCACTGTTACAAAACCATGGATTTACACCATGAGTGCCCAAAAACCCTAACCCTGGCTTTAACCCAAGGGTTAATTACAAAAAAGGGGGTTCGACCCACCCACGACACCCCTAAGACTATTTTAGGTTGTAACTCCACTTACACTTCCTCAAAAACCATGGAGTTACCAAAACTAAGGACCTTTAGGGTCGGAGCCCCAACAATCACACCCGATCCCATACTAAAGAAACACCTTGAAGTGCTCTTTCTATCGATTGCACTGCTTGCCCAATCTAAATCAACATAACCCTCCAGGTTAATCTTTTGATTCACCTCGTACTTGAGACCATAATTAATTGTACCCCTTAGGTACCTCATAATATGCTTTGCAACAATCAAGTGAACATGTCTCAGATCTATCAAGAACTGGCTGAAGGTGTTCAAAGCAAAGGAAATGTATGGTCTCATTTTCATTAGATACATCAAGGACCCAATCATCTGACGATACATCATAGCATCGACTGTCTCTGATGAAGCATCATTCAATAGCTTCAAGGTTGATGCCATAGGTGTGGTCATGGCCTTGCAGTCCATCATCCCAAACCTCTTCAGGATCTCTACTGCATACTTCCCTTGTCTGAAGGAGATTCCATCCACATTCTGCCACACCTCCATGCCTATAAAATAATGCATCATACCTAAGTCCTTCATTTCGATCTCAGCAGCAAGCTTTTTCTTCGTATCAGAAATCAACCCATCCATACCTGTTACAAATATATCAGCTACATACAGTAGGAGCATCACTGGGTTGCCATCTTCATCTTTGTAGTAAAGGTTGGAATCTACTTTACTTTTGGTAAATCCCAAACTGGATAGAAAGATGTCAATTCTGCCGTTCCATGTCTCGGGTGCCTGTTTCAAATCGTATAGGGCTTTCTTCAATCTGCACACATGAGACTCCCTGTCATGTGTCTCAAAACTGAGTGGCTGCTCTACATACACTTCCTCTTCCACTACACCATTCAAGAAGGAAATCTTGACATCCATTTGGTGTATCTTCCATTTCATCACTACAGCCAGAGCAAGAACTTATCTGATGGAAGTGTATCTGGATACAGGTGCAAATGTTTCTTCATAATCCATTCCTTCCTTTTGTGAGAATCCACGAGCCATGAATCTTGCCTTATATTCTTCTATGCTACTATCTGCAGCATGCTTGATCTTGTAGATCCATTTGGAAGTTACAACCAACTTCCCTTCTAGTCTTGGGACAACATCCCAAACATCAATCTTCATGATCGATTGATACTCTTCGATCATAGCATCCTTCCACTCTTTCCGTTCTACCGCTTCTTCATAATTGGAAGGTTCTTCATTGATAAAGTCACATAGTAAAGCTACATACCCAGAACAGGTTCTGGTTCTCTTTCTTTCTCTGTGATTCTCTTCTGGAGCCCCATATCTTTCTGCACCTTGGATAATTTCTTGTACCGAAGCAAGTTTCCTCTTGTGAGTATTTTTCTCTTGAGGTGTATCTATAGGTCTTTGTGGTTCTTCAAATTCTCGATCCTCTTCTTGCGTTTCTTCGTTCATGGTTGTATCATGAATTCTGGGTGCTTCTGCTTCTTCAGGTTCTTCAGCAGGTCTCTTTCTGGATTTGTTGTAAGCTGTGTCTTCATCAAATGTTACATCCCTGTTGATGTCAATATTCTTGAATCCTGGGAAGTATATTCTATAAGCCTTCGAGCTTTCAAAGTATCCAATAAATAAACCCTTCTTTCCTGAAGGTTCTAATTTTGTCCTCTTTTCTTTTGAAATGTGTATGTACACTGGACAATCGAATATTCTGAGATGGCTAACTTCTGGTTTCTTGCCAGAGAAGACTTCTTCAGGCGTCTTGTTCTCAAGTACTCTGTGTGGAGTATGGTTCTATACATACATCGCTGTTCTGGCAGCCTCTGCCCATAGATGCATGGGAAGATCTTGAACATGAAGCATTTCTCTTGCATCTTCCATGATAGTTCTATTCTTCCTTTTTACAACCCCATTCTATTGTGGATTATATGGAGTGTATAACTCCCTCTTAATCTCTGATTCTTTGCATAAGTCTTTGAATTCACTTGATGCGAATTCTCCACCATTATCTGATCGAAAGGTCTTGATCTTCTTTTCTGTGTGGTTCTCGATCAAGGCTTTGAATTCCTTGAACTTGCTGGAAACTTCATCTTTGTTCTTCATGAAGTAAATCCATGTCTTCCTAAAAAAGTCATCAATGAAAGAAACATAGTATACATACCCGCTTAGAGAACTTGATGACATTGGTCCGCATACATCGGAGTGGATGATTTCCAAGATTCCTTTTTCCTTGCTTTCGCTACTTGGAAATGTTTTCTTTGTATTCTTTCATTTTGCACATCCTTTGCAGACCCCTTCATGTTTTTCTTATATTTCTGGAAGACGTTCAACAAATTTGCTTGCAAGTGGTAGTGCTCTGTAGTGCACATGTGCAAACCTTCTGTGCCAAAGTTCATTTGGCTCTACTGTGTCATGGACCAAGGCTTGTTCTAGATGGTCCTTCAATTTATATAATCCTCCTTGTTGTTCTCCAATTACTATTGCATCGTCAATATTCTTTCCTCTTAGCCACATGAGGACTTGGCCATCTACAAATGCAACCCTCATTCCTTTTGCATCCAGTGTCGATATGGATAGAATATTCTTCTTTAGTCCTGGTACAAACAAGACATCCTTCATTTTCATAGACTTTCCAGAGTCTATCTTGTAGGATGATTCACCACTACCTTTTATGGGATATTGGTAGTCATCCCCAAGTTTCACCTTATGGGGTGAATTATGTTCGAATAGTTTCTCAAAGGATTCCTTGAAACCTGTCATGTGTTTGGAAGCCCTACTGTTAATAAGCTAATATTTGCTTCCATGAGTTACAGTTCCCGTGAGAGAGGAGATCATAACATATTCATCTTCACTTTCTTGTTTTACTTTCTTTCTGGGAGGATCATCATCCTCAGTAGTGTGAGCATGATGTATTCTTTTGGAGTTCCTCTTCTTCTTGGATCCATTCTTATTCATGGGACAGTTTATAGCATAGTGTCCTATTTCATCGCATGTATAACATCTAAGTTTAGATGAACCTTTCTGATGAGAATGCTTACCTTTGTGATGATGCTTTTCCCTTCTTCCTTTCTTGGAGTGTACTGTGAGAGCTTGATATTCACTTCCCATCTTTTCTTCTCGAGTTTCTATTCGAGCTTCTTCTTGTGAACATTCTTCCCACATTCTACTGAACTTGACTAACTTCTTCCTAGCACAGATTCCTTGGATGAAAGAATCCCATGACCTAGGGAGTCAATTTAAAGTTGTCATCACAATTTATGCATTCTCCACTTCTTCATCTACTGCTTCCAACTGTTATTTGATCTGGGAGACCCTTGTGAAGTATGACTAGATGGTCTCCTCATTCTGTATCTTTACATTCTTCAACTGGTTCCTTAGAGTCATCTTCCAATTGATGTTCTTCCCTTCAAACATTTTGGTTAGGGAATCAAACATAGCTTTAGGTGTCTTTAGGGAGGACACCTATAGTATGAGGTGATCCTTGATAGAATCAACAATGATCCTCTTTTCCATAACCAAATTCTTCTTATGTAAGGCCTTAGCCTCATCTTCCTCTCGAACTGGAACCTCCTCACTGATATAGGAGTCTAACTCATTTTGTTCGAGGACCAGGGAGATCCTATACTTCCAGGCTCAGAAGTTATCAGCTCCCTCAAGCTTTCATCAATGTTGGTATGATGAGACATCTTAACTAAGAACCTCAAATGGAAATACAAAAGATTTAGATCTTACCAGGTCAAGATGTTAGATCTGGATTTGGAGCTAAAATCCTGTAGTGTTGGTTCAGGAGCAGATTAGGGTTTTGATTTATCGGAGTTCTATCCAGCAAAATGTTTTGGATTTTGATCCCTAACTTCGAATTTGGGGAGGAGATCAATCCAAGCCTGGGATCACTGAAAAATTCCACTTGTGTGAAAAACCCTAATTTCTGGCAGTAGTGTCAGGTCCAAAACTAAAAAACCTCAGAATTGGATTCAGCTTCAATAGAAAGATGTGCCCTAGGGAGTAGAGTTATTCCACACTAATTTTGCTGAAAATCTATGGAGAGATATCCATAAAATAGGAAGCCCTAGTTACTGCAGCTGCACAGTGTCTTCTTCTCAGGTTAGCTTTGATACTATGTTAGATTTTTAACATTAAGCTAGCATATCACTAGGATCATTAACTGAGAGAAAAACAAGCACATCAATCAAACACAAGAGACAAGGAACACAGTGTTTTTCCTCAGGGAAACCATAAATGGAGAAAACCCCACAACTTCCTACAAGATAGAATCAACACCAAAAGTGAAACCCAAACAGTAAGATGATCTCTCGACAACAGTAACCTCTTTCTTCCTTGCCCCAGTGTCTTTCTCTTCCTCAACTATGTGCTACAACTGAGTGTGAGTGCGCGTGTGATAAATAGAGAGGCTAGCTCTCTATTTATACTAATTCCCGACTTGACTAAACCCAACTAGGGCTGACTTCACTAGGTGAGTCTAATAACCCTAGTGCCTTGGAACTACGGGGAATTTAACCCTTAGACAATAGGAGGGTTATCCACCTTGAATTGACATGACTTATTTACATTATAGAAACTATCGATAGGAACCTTGGGGCATGACATGACTCAAGTACATTACAAATACATCTCGGAATAAACATCGGGTTACAATACATAAGAAATACAAGGGAATATATTCTGAAGTTACAATTACATAAAAAAAGACCTCATGTCCAGCACACGCATCGATGATCTGATCAATGAAGGGTGTTGGGAAGTTGTCTTTGGGATACACCCAATTCAGATCGTGGAAGTTTGTGCAAAGGTGGATGGTACCCTATTTTTTATTCATGGGAAGAGGATTTGAAACCCAAGTGGTGTAAGCAATGGGGTAAATGAAGCCAATCATGCGTAGCTTTTCTATTTTGGTTTTGACCGTGACAACTTTGAAGGGATGGATGGGCCGTTGCTTTTGGCGCATGGGGGCCACATCGAGCCATGTGTCGATGTGGTGTTCCACAATGGATGGATCCAACCTGGGCATTTTAGTGTAGGACCAGGAAAATATGTTACGAAATTCTTGGAAGAGCACTTTCTAGGAAGCAACCTCTTCTGAGGAGCAGGATGCCACCAGCATGATTTCCTCAACCACCTCAGGATTGGTCAAGATGTTGATGTTAATGGTTGGTGAAATATTGGCCATGTTCCCTTCTTCGAAGGAATCTGGTGCTGGAATGGGATTTTTGAACTAGTCAACTTTTCCATGAATGAAATCCTTTGTTTCAATGGAAAACTGGTTAGATTGCAATACCAGTTCCTCGAGGAGGAAGAACAAGCGGTGGTGCATGTCGTCCCAAGTGTATTTCAGGGCGGTTAATGCTTCAAGTATATCTTCATCGTTACAAAAGCAACAGTGAGACAAGTCTGATGGATTGTCAGTGATCGCAGAGATAAGAGGGTATGTGGAACTGGAAATCATGTAAATGGACATGGTGTCTGAAGAAGGAGGTGGGGCGCATGCATGGTTTGTTCTCAACGACTTGTTTCTCACTATTGGCCCGCTTGGGATTTCAACCATGAGGATGTTTTTTGTTGTATCCATGGCATCCAAATGTGCATGGATCATGGGAATCTCCAGGAATTTCTGAGTTGCATGGCCCTGTTTATTGCACATGGTGCAAGGCAGGATCTGTCGGCATTCAATTGTTGCTTTCTCATTTTTGCCCCTGGCCCTTTTTGGGTGGGGCAGTGTGGGTGCGGGTACGGTGGTTGGTGTTTGTGGGCTAGGTGGAGGATGAGATTCAACCAAAATGGGTTGCATGGGGGTAAAGACTACATGGGGCATCGGAGTTTGGGCCAGTGGATCACGATACCACATGGGAATCCCCAATGTGAAATTGGGTAAGTTTAAGGTAGCCATTACTAGCTTAGTCATGACACTTTGTGGGGGAAATAGGAAGGGAATTGTGTGGACTGGGGAGGAGTGCAAATAAATCCCTGATGATGTGGGGATGGGGTTGTCGTTGTGGTTGCACATAATGTTGCGGCTGCAGATGATGTTGCGGCTGCAGATGATGTTGCGGCTATGGATGATGTTGCGACTGCTATTGGGGATGTGACTGCGGTTGATGTTTAGGTGTAGTAGTGCTGGATGAGAGCATGCAAAAATCCGTAGTCTCATTTGGTGTCAGCGGTGGTGACACTAAGGGGAAGGAAGCCATCATGGGGGTGTCAACAAACAACTTGCGGCCCACATTCAATAATGGGGAGGTGGGTATGTTGTTGACCATTGTATTAGCCGTAGGGATAATAATGGCTAGTGTGGTTAGCCCTTACAGATCGATGGTATTGATCATAGGGATAATATTGGCTGGTGTGGTTAGCCCTTGCGGATCGTGAACATTTAGTTGGTCAACCGTCATGATTTTCCTGTCGTGAGGGAACATCATGAGACAAAAAATAGTTGATGCTATAGCTCTCATGGCGTACATATAACTTCTTCCGAGGAGAGGTTATAGTCCAACTGAGCATTGAGAAGGGTAAGGCTTTCCGCCGTGTTGGGAAATTTTTAAGTACATCAAGAGTAGACATAGCTGTAGGTGTTTGGGCCAAGTCATCCACGATGCTGTAGCTTACAACAGCTCTTGCCATGACATTGTTGGCAACCCGCCATATGGGGGGGCATGGGGAAAAAGGGGGTAAATGAAGAGGTGTATTGGTTGTTTTGGACGCATGTTATCAACCCAAATGGCACTTCTCCATCCGAGTGCTGACATTTCCTATGTTGGTGCACAAAAGGACATTTATGGATTGAAGGTTGCCTAAAACACTATAGATGGGCATGTTATGAAATACATTCACTATCCATCTAGTTTGCCATTTTTACCTTTTAATATGTCAATTGTTGTACGCAACTTTGCCTATAAGCAACCCACGTACATACGCGACTTTTCATACAGCATGTTGCGTATTGTACGCGAGTATTTGTCATTGCAACCCGTGTACAGATCTGTACGTGGGTTTCCCTTAGAGAAACTCGCATGTCATATGTGGGTTGTGAGTATCAATACTCACGTATGCTTTCCTTTGACATTAAAAATAATAAATCACGATTATTTGAGATTTGTTAAGCCCTAAATATAACCATCTTAACTGTCTCAACCTCCTCAACCCTCGAAACTGCCTTATTTCACTAAGTGTAAATAAAGGCCTTGGGGAGGGTATTAATCAATCATACTTGGAGAGCAAAGTTATGCTAGTGGTATCTATTTATAAGTTTTTGGAGCAGCATAACTCATAATCCTTTGGTTGTAGAGGAGTCCTTGTTTTAGGCGTTGGGTTGTAACCTTAACTCATTCACTATTGTTAATAAAGAGAATCCTTATTCCAAATGTGTTTTGAATGTCTTTCATGTATCATGGTTTGATGAATATTTATGATTAAGCACTCTATATACTGTTTATATAACCTATCCTATATACATGTATAAGCTTGCACTTGGAGGATTTGCTCTTTACAGGTGAAGGAGAAACATCCTTGAAAGCTTTGGAGGAGAAGCAGAGTGGGAGAAGACAAAGCTTGGATCAATCGACGTGAATCGGGTGAGTCCATCCTATCTTCCTGTTTCCTTTCTATACTTTAAATTTGATTGCTTGCAAGTTTTAAGAGTACGTTGGTCACCCCAGACCTTCGGTTATAAGGTGTTTATTCTTGAAAAACAGAACTGGTGACTCTGCTGGGGATCCCAGACTACTGTAGGTTATTTCTGTTACCCTTGACTAGTCTTTGCCTTGAGTTTGTGTGTGGTATCTTGTCCTGGTTCATGCTTACCATAGTGTTTGAAGGCCTTGTAGATTTTCCTTCTTTTTGAGAAAATTTTGTACCTGTACATGGGTTTCTCTCATACACAGTCACGTATAGAGGTCTGCGTATGTGGGTTGCTCTCTAGGACAGTCACGTAGAGTACGCGAGTTGCCCTTATACACAGTCACGTACAAGCCTTTAAATAGGGATTTTTGGGCTAGGGTTTGCTTGTCTCTGTCTTTTTGTGATTCCTGTTTGTTAGTTGGCCTCCTTATAAACATTGTACTATTAGTTTGAAGACCTTGGTGGCCACACCTAGTGCTTTCTTGTAAATCCCTTGAGTTTCTTTTGTTTGTATTGTCTCCCGTTTACATTTTAAAGTAGGTTTTCCTGTTTAGGTTATAGGTTGAAGTGTTTTTGTCTGAATCAGTGATTAGGGTTTTGGGCAATGTTTTTCCTAGACTATCTTTAGATAGTGATTGGTCTGCCACTTACCTTTATGAGTTTTCAGTGATTTCTTGTCATTGTACTTACCCAAGCTAGGGTTCCAGGTTTTCCCTTGTTGGTTGATTTTTGGTCTTATTAATCTGTTTACTTCAGTTTTCTTGTTTTATACAGTTGATTTGATCCAAATATACTCAAGTTTAGTGCATTTTAGGTGCATAGTAGTGTTTAAGCATTTTAAATAGTGAATTTTTTTTTTAAAGCTTTTTTCCTTTGTTTTTGCATAAGTAGTTTTCATTTCAATTTTAAAATATAATCTCAAAACTACAAAAATATAGTCTTAGTTTCTCTTTATCGTTGCATTTGTTCGTCAATTTATATTTGCAAAAAGAAAAAGAAGTTTGCTTTAGAAGTGGTAATTTGCATTGAAAAAACAAATACACCTTTACTTTTTTTATTTCTTATCGAGTCAAAAACACCATAGTTCATCACTCCATTTCCTTCTGAGTAAGAAATAGCCCTTTAAAATGAACGCAATAATTAAAATTTACTAGTAATTTTTATTTTTTAGGGCCATTCACCTACTAGCTTAGGCTAGACTTGTGGGATAGGAAGTGTAAACTTCCCATAAGTTTTAAATTCAGACGTAGTGGACTATTCGATAGGTAAATCCTTGTCTTTATCAATTGTATCTAGGAAGCTCCTCTCAAAAGGGAGTCAAGCACGAGGTCGCGTGGAGGCATTGGACTGAGGAGATAACCCTCCGATTCCTTGTCAAAATGTAAATCAGGACTTTTACGCATTTGGGGATTCTATCCTAGACAGAGTTTCGAGCTCACCTACCCTGCCCATGCATATGAGTCAGGGTTGTGACTGTCCCCCCAGATTGTTGGTATAGCTAAGGTAGCCTTTAGTCTCTTGACATATAGGGTTCATACCTAGGTAAACCAGAAGGCTATTTTTGGTTCCCCTTGGACGGGCTTGGAAGGTAACCCTTGTTGAAAGTGTAGGAGGACGGTGAGTGATTCCTCCACTTGTGCCCAAGAACCACTTCAAGGACGCCAAGTAACCGTTCTTCAGCTTTCTTTAGGAAAGCATATCTTTCACCCTTGTTGACTGTTTGAGGCTTTAGGAAATTTCGTAGTGTTTGCTATGTGGTTTTCTCTGTGTTTAGTTGGATTTAGGGTTTTATTTGTTAAATTTTCAATTGTGGAGGACCAACCTATAAGAAGGTCAAGAAGGTTGCAAAACCTTCCTCCTCTTGTCACATTGGAACCTCCACCTCCACCCCAAAGGTGGAGATTGGACACGGACGGTTCATTTGAACTGGTAGGAGTAAGTGAAGTTCCAAGTGAACCATCACTTATAGCTAACCATCTTGATTTTTATACAGTTGAGATAAAATACTTGCAGACTGATGAGTTTGCAAGGAATTTTAACACACCCTTGACTGATTTAAACGATCCTGTGATCATCAAGGTTAGACCTTTTGATTCACCTATTTTAGGTGTCCCTGTGGATATGATTATGTCTATTTCGGGAGAAAGTTCTTTTGTTTTCACCTCAGCCGTTCTGGCTGAAGGGGTACTGCCTCCCTTGGTAAGTGCCCCTAGATCTAGCATACCTTCTATGCCTTTGACTCCAGCGAGTTGGGTGGTCCAACCGCCGGTTCAATCAAGCCTAGTAGGTGCTTTTGGTGACATGGTTACTAGGATTCCTAGTATACCTACTCTTCTTTACTCCACATACACTGTCCAGAGTGGTCCGGTAGGATCCTCGACTTTTGTCCAAGGATTTTCTTGGAATGGGGGACACATTCCCCCAACCACTCTGTACATAGGCCCATCACCTTTTTATGTAGGAGTGCGGTTTGGAAACAATACCTCTCATGGGAAAAGTTTTCAAACCCCGGTCTCGGCCCCGTTTACGAGCTCTCTTTTTTCGTTGTTTAACGGAGGGATACCTGCTCCTATTTTTCAGAACCCAGTTTAGATTGGGACGGCCCAAACCTCTTATACTGCACCTCCCACTCATAACCCTATGGCTTACGGATGGAATCTGTTTCAAAGTAATCCATCCATTTCGCAACCGGTGGTAGGGGGAAACCTCACCTTTACTTATGGGAATTCGAGGGCAGGTCCCTCTAATCCCCAGACTGGCACTTTTAGTGCCCCGGTTCAACGGAAGCTTACGTTCCTGGAAACATTGAACTTGCCATATTTTTCTAAGTTGATGAATGACCTGGTGGGGCATGACCCCTCGTGGCCACCTGTTCCCACCAAATTTCCATCGAACATCCCTAAATTCGAAGGCAAAGTTGGTGAAGATCCTGGGGCTCATGCCACCACATTTCACTTATGGTGTTCTTTGAATTCACTGAATGAAGATTTAGTTAGGTTGAGGTTGTTCCAAAGAACCTTAACAAGTATTGCGGAAAAATGGTACATTGAGTTGCCTTCTACTGTTTTCAATAGTTTATGGGACTTGGCTAGTGCGTTCCTTAGCCACTTTCAGCTTCTGGTCCGATATGATTTCGGAACAGACTTGTTATCTACCTTTAGGAATAACAAGGCTACCCACATCTTGAATCATATCCAAGAGTGGAGGAGGCGAAAGAGCCTTATAAAAGCCACCATCCCTCTTGAGTTCTTACTAGAGTGGTTCCTTAAATCCCTGTCGCCCTGCATATATAAGGACGTATCCACCTCAGGAGTGACGAATGAAGAAGAAGCCATTCTCAGGGCCCAACAATTGGATTTGATTTATTCACAATCTAGGATCTTGTATGATATTATCATTGAGGCACCGAGGCCTACCCATAATGCGGAGAAGCCTAAGCCTAGACCCCATGCTAACGGTGTGGTTGGGTCCATAAACCCTCCCACTGTAGAGTCTTTGGCTAAACAACTTCATCAATTTTCCATCAAGCATTCTATGGCAGAGGCAGCAAAGGCTGCCCCCTTCCCGCAGAGTGCAAATGTTTTGGCATATACCTCTCAAAAGGGAAATTAGCAACCCGATGGGAAGAAAAAGAGAGGAAAGAAAGGAGAGGGAAACCAAAACAAGCAGAAACCTGCGAATTGTGCTGATGGGGGAAAGAAAAAAAAGAAGAAGGTTAAATTCTCGTGTAAGTTGTGCCACAAGGATCACCTTACTCACCTTTGTCCCCTTATGGAACAAGCTCAGAAGCTGCTTAAAGCTCAACAACCGGCTGTCCTGAAGGATGCGTTTCCCCAAGGGAAGAATTCTGCTTCAACTTCTAATGTAGCAGGGGGCACTCAAAATTCCCCTGACCCAAACTATATCAACATGGTTCGATCTTCGACTTTGTTACAGACTAGGAATAAAAACTACGAGAAAGGGACTTCTGAGAACGGTAAGGCTATAGGTGAAACTTCTAACCCTCTCACGATCAAGAAGTCTGCTGAAACTATGCCGAAGATAGTGAAAGGTATCTTCAAGAAGACCTTGCATAACCCTAATGCTAGGGCTGCTTCAAACTACTCCATGGTTGAAGATCTAGCCCAAAATTCATGTGCAATGTCAGCTTTAGAGGTGTTACAGAGCTGTCCTGCCCAGCGAGATGCCCTCTTAGCAGCTTTAGCCAGCATGGACTCATTGAGTCTCATGGAAAAATTTCATTTATCTGATGTTAAAATTTTCCTACCTTACCATATAGCCTTATTAATAGATGTCATCCATGGTGGAAAGACCATTGGAAGGGAAATTATTGATGAGGGTTCTTCTACATGCGTTATGTCCTTGTCCTGTTGGAAAGCTCTCAGATCCCTAGAGATGGTCCCATCAAACACTCTACTTGTTGCTTTTGATGGAAGGTCATTCCATCCGCATGGTATCTGACCAACTTTTGAAATTAAGCTGGCAGGGAAAGCGGTGTCTGTTGAGGTGGAAGTGATTGATGCACCTTTGGACTATAATTTTCTCCTGGGAAGAAACTGGGCTTATGCCATGTCCACTATTGCATCAACCGTCTTTTGGGTAGTGGTTTTTCCACATGAAGGAAAGTTGGTTACTGTTGACCAACTTGATTTTACTTGAAAAGGCCATTTAGAGTCTAATGAGTCCGCTGTGCCATTGGTTGATCAGGTCAAACCTGCTGTACAGAGCTTGGGGGATGGAATGTATGCATCATTGACGGGAACATTTGATCTTCCAGCCTCGATTAACTATATTGGTTCTACTAGTGTGGGGAAGTCCATAGCCATGGTTGTTGATAGGACTGATCCTTGGGTTCTCCCTTCCCCCCATGAACCGGAAGTTCCCTTATTGACAGTGGAATTAGCTTACCAAGATATCACTCAAACCACTGTTGATCCCATTCTAGATCCTCTCATAGTCTCAAAGGACCGGGAAGAAGTCTATTTTCCTGCATGGGCGAAAAACTCTTTGCACTCTACGGACTGTTTAGATATGGTTTTAAGTTCTGATGAAGCCATTTTGGAAGCCATGAGTGGACGTGGTAAGATCTGTGAGGATCTTCACCATTGATCCTATTTTCTTCTAGAACTAAGCAGAAAAGAAAATCAAGAGTTTCAAATGAGACTGTCAGAGGATGTTGATACACCCATCAATCCCTTACCCAGGGAAGGAATGTTTGCCGAGGGGAATATGGGAAATATTTCTGCTACTATACCTATCAACATCTTTGTAAATCCTGATGTCGTGGAAAACATATATATAGGTGCAAACTGCTCTCTTGAAGAGATTGCTATCTATACTGCCTTGTTTAAGGAATTCCGTGATGTCTTTGCCTGGTCATATGAGGAGATTCCAGGCATTGATCCATCGATTGTTGAACATGAGATGCGAAAATATCCTGATGCCAAACCTGTTTGAAAAAAGTTAAGACCTATTAACCTACATAAAGCGGCGGTTATGAAGGCTAAAGTTGAAAAACTATTGAAGGCTGGTTTTATTTATCCCATGGCTTTGACAGAATGGGTATCCAACCCTGTTCCTGTTGATAAGAAGCAAGGAACCATACGCATCTGTACTGATTTCAGATATTTGAATAAATCCTGTCCTAAGTATAGTTATCCCATGCCATTTATAGACTAGATTATAGATGCTTGCACGAGAAGTGAAGTGTTCTCGTTTATGGATGGTTTCTCTGGATACAATCAAATTCAAATAAAACCGGAAGACCAACATAAAACTGATTTCATTTGTCCTTGGGGTACCTTCGCATACAAAAATATGCCCTTTGGATTGAAAAATGCTGGGGTAACCTTTCAACGGGCTATGAACTTTTCCTTCCATGATATCAAACCCATTGTTGAACCTTACCTTGATGATCTGCCTGCACATTCTCATAAGAGGATTCAACATCCAGATCACTTATGGTTGATATTTGAGAGATGCAGATACTATAAGATCCACTTGAATCCCCACAAGAGCGTATTTTGTGTCGAGTCAGGAAGATTGCTCGGGTTCATTGTCTCTAATAGAGGCATCCAGGTGGATCCATTAAAAGTAGAGGCCATTGTAAACTTGCCTCCTCCTCGTTCTATTAGGCAACTTCAAATCCTGCAAGGGAAGTCTAATTTTCTTCGACGTTTTATTGTTAATTATGCCAATATTACCAAGATTTTCATGCGCCTTCTTAAACTAGACACCCCATTTGTATGGGATGAAACTTCACAACTTGATTTTGAGGCATTGAAAAAAGCTTTGTTGTCGGCACCTTTATTGCCTCCGCCAGATTACTCTAGGGATTTTATATTGTATCTGGCCGCGTCTGAGTCGACCATTGAGGTAGTACTGGTCTAGGAGGACGATAAGCTCATAGAGCATGTCATTTACTATATTAGCCATGCTTTGGCCGGACCTGAACTCAGGTACTCCCATGTTGAGAAATTAGCCTTAGCAGCTGTCTATGCTATTCAGAGGTTATGTCACTACATTTTACCGAGGACCACAAAAGTAGTGGCGGATGTGAATCCTTTTCAATATTTTTTGTCCCAACGGATTGTTGGGGGAAAATTCAACAAATGGATAGTCATTCTCCAAGAGTTTGACTTGGATTTTCAGTCCGCTAAGTCTAAAAAGTCCTTAGTTTTTGCTGAGCTTATAGTAGAATTTTGCTACTGAAGAAGATGTAGCCATTGAATATGACTCATTCCCAGATGAGCATATCTTCTTGATATCCACCTCTGATCCTTGGTATGGGGATATTCTTATATATCTCCAGACTTTGAAGTATCCTGCAGCTTCCTCATGGGAGGAACGACGTAAATTACGACTTCATGCTAAGAACTACCTCATCATAGGAGATACATTATATCGAAGAGGGGTAGATTCCATTTTGCGTCGATGTCTTACCCATGAGGAAGATGAGATTGTCCTAAATGATTCCCATAGTGGAGCGTGTGGGGGTCATTTATTTGGGTTAGCAATGGCCCAGAAGATACTACGTGCCGGTTATTTTTTGCCCACGATCTTCAAAGATTGTGTGGAAGCGGTGAAGCACTGTCATCCTTGTCAACTTTACACCAGGAAAATGTGGTCACATCCCGCTCCATTGTTTTCCATTGTCTCAGTAAGCCCCTTCATGAAATGGGGGATTGATTACGTGACATGCAACCCAACCTTTGTTGGGGGGCATAAATATATTATTGTCGCTGTTGAGTATTTTACGAAATGGGCAGAGGGAATGCCTACTTTTAAACCCGACGGGGAAATAACAACTTTCTTCATATTCAATTAGATTATAGCATGGTTTGGTATTCCCAAAGTGATTTTCACTGACCATGGCAGTCATTTTCAAAATAGCATGATGACAGAACTGACCAATATGCTTGGATTCAGACAAGAACATTCATATTCATACTATCTGCAAGCAAACAATCAGGTCGAGGCTGTAAACAAGACTTTGAAGAGTATCCTCAAATGTACAATTGATGCAGCCCATTCTAACTGGCACATCATGCTATACCCTACTCTTTGGGCATACTGAACTAATGTAAAAACTAATATGGGTTTCTCCCCCTTCCAACTCGTTCATGGAGTGGAAGCAGTTACCCCGGTTGAATGTGAAATCCCGTCTTTGAAAATAGCTATTCATGTGTTACCCCATACGACAGAGCTTGAAGAACATCTGGTACATTTAGAACACCTTGATGAATAGCGTAGAGATGCGATGACTGCTAATCAAGATCACAAGAATAGGGTCAAAAACCAATATGATAAGTTGGTCAAACCTCGGATTTTCTCTGAGGGGGAACTTGTTTTGATTTGGGACCAAGACAAAGAACCCATGGGGGCAAGAAAATTCAAGGCCATGTGGTTAGGGCCTTATGTCATATCGAATGTCTTAAAGAAGGGTGCATATGAGTTAATTGATTTTGATGGGAGCAAGCTGTCTGAGCCTAGAAATGGGATCTACCTGAAAAAGTACTATGCTTAGGCTTAGCACTTTTTCTTGTATTTTCTTGTATGTATTTTTATGTACATTAGTTTGTTGGTTTTGTTTTTTATACCATCTACTGGTTGTTGTAGATTTCTTCTGAGAGGTATCCGGGTTTCACCGATGGCGCCAGTCACCACACTTGTAATCTAGCTTCAGTAGCGTGGGCCATTTACTCTCCCTCAGGACAACTAGTCTCCACAGGAGGCGCTTTCGTAGGTCCTGCTTCTAATAATGTTGCTAAGTATAGGGCTGTAATTGAGATTTTATGGGATGCTTTGTCACGTGGTATCACCCAGCTAGAAGTCCGTCTGGACTCTGAATTGGTGGTTTCTGAGCTCAATTGAGCTTATTAGGTGCAAAACCCTATTCTATTACGTCACTTCATGCAAGTTAGGTTATTGGAATTTTTTTTTGAATTTATTATATCCAATCACATTCCAAGAAATCAGAATTCATTGACTGATGCATATGCTAATTATATTTTAGATTGGAATCTATCCCACATTTCATAAAATATACAACATGCACATAAGAAACACTTGTAAATAAACAGACAACAATATCTCTCTCTCTCTCTCTCTCTCTATATATATATATATATATATATATATCTGTCTATAGATAGGTCGAGTCTGATCCTCAGATCCAGTCATAACTGTATAATATACAAAAAAACATACAAAATATGGATCGGAGTCCTTCAAAATGTTCTAGATCTAAGCAGGACCACCCTGGTCACTTGGACCAACTTGGTCCCCATGGTCCCTCCGTACTCTGGCTTCCTCTACCTCTTTGGCTTCGGAAGCCTCCACAACATCCATGTACACAAGAACTACTCTGGCCACTCACCTTAAAAGGCGTAACTAGACAGGTGGAACTCCAACCACAAACTCCTGCATGATGGCTGGGATATGCTCTATCTGCAAAATGGGAACTCTCTGGGTAAGCCTGGCCAGCTTCCCCTCCAGAACCCTTATAAGCCCTGGGTCTTTGCCTATGACAGGAGAAACAAACATACGTGGATGCCACTCAAGGCAGATCGGTCCAATATCTGCATTTTGACATGTTTATAGGATTAGGAATTTTATACATATGTATATATCTATCATTTTAAAATTCATAAAAATTTTAAAAAACTTTGAAAATTAAAAAATTACCTAGCTCTCCCCATGCTCCTCTTGGAGGGAGGACAAGGTTTGGATCACCTTGAAAATCCATTCCGGCATAAAGAAACTGCTCTAGTGCCGGTAGCTACCACCCCCATCAGAAGTAGAAGTCATCATCGTACACACTCTGCATTGAACCTCCTCCTCCTCGACGGAGGAAGATGTCTCCCCATCCGCTCAGCCTAGGTTGACGTGGATATTGGACTGGTACGGGTATGGCAGGACTCAACCCTGGTACTCTCTCTTGAAGAAGGAAACCAATATGCTCGAATACCCAAAGTTCTTCCACCTTCCTCTCTTGCAATCAGAGAGTTGTTTTCTCATAATTGGGACAACTCCTGAACACCAATGATACATGGGACCCTGTGCACAATCCACCGCCAACCTCATTTGGTTCACTGTAGCTAGATGTAACGAAGAGGATCCTGCAATCCTCACTATGGTGCTCGTCAGTACCTATAGTGTAAAATCACAAATATGTGCAATAGGGACATAGGTCCCTCTCTTCTGGGTATCAGGTGTGTAGTACACATCAATGTAGTTCTAGACACTTAAAGGATCACCGCCCTTGCTGGTTCCCTCTAAGTTGACAGTGCTCCTCATCGTGATAGGCCGGTAATAAAGTATATGTCCTCGGAATTAATTTCCAAAGTCTCACCCTGTAGGTCAAACATCCCTAAATCATGGTCCCAGTAGTTTATCATGAACTCTAATAAATAGACATTGGCCCACATCGGTGATGTGCAAAATAACTTTAATAACCCACTCGTTCATAAAGCATGTACGGTGGGCGCACTTTGGAGTGCTTCTTGGTCCATATTCTCATGCTTCCGTTCCCTACATTCCAACACCATCTTCACACCTAGCAAAATAACCATTATGAATCATCAATTTCATATAAAATTTCAAAATTTTTGCCTTAATTTAGCTTTTTATCCTTCACGTAGTACACGCGATTGTCTAGTTATACATGTCGCATACTGTATGTGACTGTCTCTAAAGGAAACCCACGTATAAAACACGTGTACACGAGTTTCAACATAGTGAACCCGCGTACACACCGTGACATGCTTTAGGATGCTTAAAACAATGAAATTGGGACTCAAATTTGAAAATTGCTAGGATCAATTTGAAGAGCTTGGGGTGTAGGACTACCTTCAACTTGCGGAATCGGATTTCGTCCACTAGATTGTCCACACCGATCGAATGAAGCTAGAGGTAAAAACTTGCTTCTTATGGATTAAAATCAAAATGGTGAGTTTTGTTCTAATTTTTGAACTATTTATAGAAATTATATTTCTAAAAGTGGGTTTTTCCCTATAGTTCGAAATGTATTCAACTAATACAATATCTCTTTTTTCCTTGTAACAGGTTTTTCATCATTACAAAGTGTTTTTTTCGCTCCTATAGGGTGGTTTTTGACATTTCCAATGCACTTTTGCATCTATATTTAATCCACGTTAACTTTATCAATTAACATTTTTTCCATGAACTATAGTATTTTAAACCATTAGTTCCCTGTCTTTACCATCATTCTTCCATGGATAGGACCTTATTTTCATGAGTATCCTCATTTGAAACCTATGTTGTCTTTTGATACTCATGCTGCAGTTGTTTCAGGTACAGGGGTATCCTCTTAGCTAATTTTCACACCAAATAGAGCTTCTTTTTGAGTCTCTTTTTACAAGCTATCCCTTTATAGGACTCCCTGCCCTTATGGAGTTTCTTTAGGTCCAGGTATGAATCCTTAAAAACAGACTTAACTGCTGAGTTAACTTGTCCGTTCAAGCTTGTTAAGAATATGTGAATGGGCATCCACAATGGTGGTAGGTTATCTCTTTCTCGGACCATGCAGAATAATACGAGAAAGGATCCCTCTCTTTTCTATTTTGAATTGAGAAGAGTATTCTCAGGCATAGGTTTATCATTTTTCTGGACCCGAGGGACTAAATTTACGGAAAAGGAACTCCCGGTATGAGCTTAGTTTTCTCTTTTTCGTGCTCTGGACCTAAACATGAAAAATATTTCGAGTGTACTTTATGTCTTTGTCATGCTCGTTAAACACTAAAGAACAAAGCAACGAGTTTATTTTTGTAAGCCCCATTTGTCGTACTCAAATGGATATTTCTGTGTGATCTTGCTTTCCTTCACACTCGTAAAACTCAAGCTATTTATGCTGTTCTGGAAGGAGCGTTGGGTAGGTGGTAATTTAACCTTTTACGAACCTCCCTGACTAAGTACGAAAAAGGTTCACCTTTTCTTCTATGAAAGTTAAGAGAGTTCTTATGTGGTATGTTTTATACTTTTCCAGCCTCAGGAGACTGAATTGGACGAAAAAGGACCCTCCTGGAGTCTTCTTTGGAGTTTTCGGACTCTCAATGTGAAAACACCAATTGAGCATGTACTAGTTCAGGATCATTAAATCCACGAATCAATGACGCTATCAAGCATTATTTTATCTTCTCTTGAAGCTTGTTAAAAAATGAAGAGAGATCCGAGTTGACTTTCTTGGACTCGTTCGAATTTAACAGGGAAGGTAAGGAAGAAGTTTTGTCTTGTTTTCAGTAAGTGGCAGCATGTCATCCTTGAACATAGCACTCTCTATTTTTTCCGATACTCATGTCTTAGTGTTCACTTTCAGTTCAGCTAATACTTCAAATTTATTACTCCTCCTCTTGTCCGTTATACCTGGGGAATCTGGTCATGTCTCCTACATGACAGATAAGTCTAGCCATTCTATCTATAAAGTTATAAGCTGCCTTGGGTCATCTTTGTGTCATGCTCACTGTTCAAGGACTTAGCTCAATGCCTACTCTATATCTTGATCCCATCATTGTCGTATCTGTTATCACTTGTGTTTCCCTTCCTATACCTAGTTCCTAGTCACTCTTGTGATCCTTTGGAGGATTTATTGCCTTCCTTATCACAGTATGGTTCCACTTCAGTACTTCCTGATGACAAATACCTAGAGTTTTGACGATAGTATCTCAAGATTCACTCCCATCACTGGTGAATTTATTTGCTTCAGTTGTTGATTATCACCTATTGATTGACAAACTATTGACTCCATTCCATGTTCGACTTCAACCTACATTTATTCACATGGCTTGGATTGTACTGGTTCTTTGGGATTGCTTATGAAGACCTTAGTTCCTCGTCTATGGACTAAGTTGTGCAAGATTATGTTCTGTTGGGGCGCGCACCCCAATAGTCCTTAAGGCAGGTAACTCTGCAGGGTTTTGGAATTTGTAAGCGGAGTTACGGCTCAAAATAGTCTTAGGGGTGTCAGGGTTGGGTAAAAGTCCTCTGTTTCTAATAAACCCATGGTTTAAGTCCATGGCTTAGGGTTCGGGGTGCCCATGGTTTAAGACCATGGTTTTGTAATATGTGCACTATAAATAAGCACTTTTGTAAAGAAGTAAGGTTAGGCTTTTTGTGAAAGAGGAATTAAGGTGAAGCTAAGGCTATTTTGTAAGAGAAGGTTTAGTCCCAGCTGTGTGCGTGGACGACCTCTGCAGCTGTGTACGCAGAGGGTTTTGTATAGTGATTAAAAGATCTGCAGTTGTGTACGTAGAGGCCTACAGCTATGTGCGTGGCTTTAAGGACTTGGAAGGATCTGCTACCAAGTGTGCAGATCAGAACTGTGACTTGTAAAGAAGTTGAATAAAGTGCAGTTCTGTGGACGTAACCCCTACTCTGAGGTGCACCACGTTATATCTGGTGTTGTGGTTCTTTTGTGTTGTGTTTTGTTATGTTCTTCCATGCATTAATATTTATATATCTGATAAGTAAAGATCACTGCTAGATAATAACTGCGGCTGTGAATTCCCAGTAAAGGGCTGCGCAAGGCACTGCTTGTTTATATAACCGTGAAGCTAAATAAGTGAATGTTAAGCTCTATGATTTATATTTATAATCTGTTAAAAGCTAAAGGTATAGTAATATCCCTCTTCTGCTTGCAGAAACCTGGTTCTACAGCACCCCATAGCTGTTTTGGGTGAGATTGCAAGCTGTTCGCAGGTTGTTGCCAAAAGGGCCAACACTGTGGGTCTTTTGTTGGTGCGAAGTTAAAGGTATAAAACCCAGGTCTGCCCTATTGCCCAACAAATTGGTTCCATTGCCGGTTGAACTCAGTATTTGCTCAAGAGGGGTTTACGTTGTACCTCGAGGGCTATGTTCTGTAGACCGTCTGTGAAGGAAATTGGTGATTGGCTTGATGAGATTTATCTGAAATTCACTGAGCAAGAGAACAAAGGTATGTTGTTTGTGACCTTTATGAAATTTTCTTTGGTAGTATCCACATAGAGTTGCACCAGTTGTTATCTAGGTTAACAGAGAGAAGGATGAACTTCCAAGAACCTCAGTTCCCTGTGTGGACTCCTGCAAGAATTAATATACTGAAAAGATTGAACAACGAGATATCCCGCGCTGTTGATTTCTGGACAACGTGAACCCTTGAAGCGTTTGTGACGGAGTTCGCCATCGACACGAGTACTTCCTTTAGTGAAGCCGAGCGACAGTTTTTCAAAGGACCAAGGGGTAAGTTTTTGAATTCATTTAGTTTGAG
>LPNX010666536.1:55212-83018 GCA_001517045.1 Pseudotsuga menziesii
AAAGAATATTGCTCATTGAATCAGACTATTAGATTTTGTATTACTAACCTATGGTTGCAAGTGAAAATACCTTTGACAAGCAAAGTGGTTTGCTGCGAAGCGGCAAAAGGTACAAGAGATATTTTGGATCCTATTCCTAGGGTCAGCATATCGAGTATTCCCCTGTAAATCCCGCAGAGTCAGAACCCGAAGAAACCCCTTCTGTAGGAAACCCTTCGGTAACCCCGTAGCGAAGACCTATTATCCCTGAGCATCCGTCGCAGTATGGAAGTCACCCTAGCCCGGGTACCCCTGTCGCAGGTCAGTCTACCCCAGTAAGTTCCCCCCCAGCTACTCCCAGTCGCCCGCCAACCCCCCCTAGATCCACCATGGCCCACATGCATGATGCCATTAAGCTACATGTTTTCAAAGGAATTGGATCAGAGGATCCAGAATAGTTCTGGTTTTTATGTGAAGCAGTGTGGACTGCTAAGTTCATTACGGATCAAGATACAAAAAGAGCACAGCTGGTTACTTCTTTCAGAGACTGTGCTCTGACCTGGTTCATGAAGTTCTCTGGCACTCAGAACCATGCATTACCTGATATAAAAGCAGCAATGTTAAAGGAATTTAAGAAGCCGAAATCAGAGTGGCAGTGTATTACGAAGTTGAAAGAGATTTAGCAGAAGCGTGGCGAATCAGTGTGGGACTTTGATTAGAGGTTCAAAGTTCTGCTAGACCAAGTCAGTTTTACCATTGGACCTGCGCAGCACAAGGAATGGTTCATTGCCGCGTTGCTGCCGCATATCCAGACTCCAATTATGCAAGAGAAGGTTGCTGACCAGTAGGAGGCTTTGGAAATTGCGATGAAGCTTGAAACTGCCCCTGCCACAGATAATTCTGGTATTGCTCAAATCCAAGCGCAGTTGGAAGCGATGGCTTTGGATCTTCGTGATATGAAACAAGGAAAAACCGGTCGCGAAGAGGTTTGGTGTACACAATGTCACACAGAAGGGCATGCCAAGGAATAGTGTCCTGTGGCAAGGAATTACCTGAATACTAGTGCGCCAAACCTTTTTAACCCGCAAGTTCTATATTGTGAGCTTTGCAGAACAATAGGGAAACATCGACCTAAAGACTGCTATCTGCTACACAGGTATGGACAAGTACCTAAGAACTCCTATTGTAAATTCTGTAAGTCCGTCAGACATAATGAAGATGAGTGTCATAGTTTTGACCTCATAAGAGAACGTACCTACGATGCCTATCGGGTACAAAATGAGGAACCGAGCAACGATGGCTATGGCTACCACGGTGGTGCATCAGGTAGTGGTGCTTTTGGAGGCCATGGTCGTGGTGGTATGGCTGGCAGAGGACGCGGTCAGGTGGTGTGTTATAACTGTAACCAGGCTGGACATCTGGCTCACGACTGTCAGAACCCCACTACGACATGTCGGTATTGCCGAGCAGTAGATCATGTGATTGAGCAGTGCCCGCAGTTGATAGGTAATATTCAGGAAAGAAATAGTGCCCCTACTCAGAATCTTCAGATGATTTCTGTCGAGCACAGACCTGCCCCAGCTATTAATGTTGTTACAAGAAGTGGAGCTACGATGCATATATAGCCTGCCGCGAAACAGCCTGACGAGGCTTCGGTTCGTAAGGCCCCCATGAAAGTCCCTGCCTTTGATATCGAAAGAGAAAAGGAGATAGCCATGGCAGCCAAGAAAGATTTTGTGGATTCTAGCACAGCAGTAGCACCTGCGTAGCCACATTAGCAGCAATCGCAGTCGCAAGCAGCTTCGACGGATAAAGTAAGTACACTGTCCTCCTTTTTACAGAGTTGTCTGAAAATTTTAAGAAATCATAATGCTTTAAGTGAGGTTTATAAAGTTATTGCTTCCTACGAACCGCCGCAAGGTTCTGGTCCGGCAAAAGCTATGCACAGAGTCAGAAGAACTGGTAGAGAAATGAGGTTGAATACTCAGATAGGAGAGTATGAGATGACTGATGTGATCTTGGACTTAGGGTCAGAAGTCAATGTCCTAACCAAGCAGACCTGGGAACAAATGGGAAAACCTGCCCTCAACTGGTCCCCTATCCAATTGAGATTAGCCAATCAGCAGAAGATTGTGCCCTTAGGACGACTCCGTAATGTTCTAGTAGATATTGATGGCGTCTGTACTATAGCAGACTTTGAAGTTATTGAGATCATTGACGACAGCAATCCCTATCTAGCCCTGTTAGGTATTGAGTGGGAAATGGAAAATGCTGCAGTTATTAACCTTAAGAAGAGACATATGACTTTCGAAGGGAACGATTTGAGAGTCATAGTCCCACTGGATCCTTCTCAAGGAGAAAGGTACACAGAACCCCTCCAAGACGAAGATCAGGATGTGTTGGACCATATCTACAATATCATAGCGAAGGGAGAAGATTATGTTAATCCTAACGCCAAAGGTATTATGGATTGGCAGTGTGACAGCTCCTGCATGACGGATTCAGATGATGGTCTAGAGAATTGGCAGAACAGATTGTATGAGCTACATGGTCACCGTTGTGCAAGAATTACCAAGTCTCTTAGATGTCTTGGTTCGCAAACAAGACCCTTACCTGTTTTTGATGGTTCGACAGATCCGGAAGAGTTTATTGAGCAATTCTCAGCCCAGATACCAGACTCACAGAAAATGGAGGCTTTGGACTCAGCATTTAGAGCTACAGCAGCCAAATGGTGGAATGACCACAAACAGTACATTCATAGTTGGGAAGTTTGCCAACAGTCCCTTCGCCTGAGATTCACGGATCAACCACAGGAGGTCCGGAGAATATTTAACGGCAAGAATAAACCTCAGAAGCATTTGGAACAATGCTACAAATCCTGTAAGCATATACCTCGGACAGAGTGGGTACATAGGTTTGTGCATACTTTGGATCCTACTACAAAGAATTGGTATGCGGACGTCGAGCTTTGCCAGGGTACTGTAAGTTGGGATACTCTTGTCTATAGTTTTGTATTGACCTTTTCTATTAATGAGGTTTTCCCTGCTTTAGACACAGCTATTAGGGTGATCCACACTAAGGTGTTTGATGATCAAGAGATAGCAGAATACCAACTAGATTGGAAGGCACAAGAAGCTAATGCAGTCGAATGTTATAACCTCGCAATTGATGAGGATGACGATCCGCGCAACATTGCTATTCCGGAGTCAGAAGGCCACTGTGAAGTACATGGACCAGCAATCCCAGCACCTAAAGTGACACATCCCCTGAAGACGCAGACCATAAACATTGGTTTAGAAGAACAGCCTAAGAATGCTACCATTGGAGATTATTGGGATGAAGAAATGGTAAGCAAAGTGACCCAACTTCTCCATGAATACCAGGACCTCTTTCCAACAAAATTCTCAGAGATGAAAGGTATCCTGGGTGATATAGGAGTCATGAATA
Source organism: Pseudotsuga menziesii (assembly GCA_001517045.1). Lineage (NCBI taxonomy): Eukaryota > Viridiplantae > Streptophyta > Pinopsida > Pinales > Pinaceae > Pseudotsuga > Pseudotsuga menziesii. The sequence continues at coordinate 58,639 of LPNX010666536.1, forward strand.
TCCCCTTGAAACCTGATGCGAAGCCGGTGAAACAGCGTCCTTATAGGCTGAACCCTAAGTATAAGGAAAAAGTTAGGGTGGAGCTGGAGAAGATGCTTGCTGTAGGAATTATTGAACCTGTTGAAGAATCCGAGTGGATTAGTCCTATGGTGGTACAAGAGAAGAAGACTAAAGGTGAAATCCGAATCTGCGTTGACCTAAGGAAGCTGAATGATGCTTGTCTACATGATCCCTTCCCCACACCCTTCACAGATGAAGTATTAGACAATGTTGGAGGTCAAGAAGTGTACTCTTTTACTGATGGATTTTCAGGTTACCATCAGATCCTAGTTGCTCCAGAGGATCGCCATAAGACTACCTTTGCTACAGAAATGGGATCCTTCCAGTATAAAGTTATTCCTTTTGGATTGAAGAATGCACCTGCTATATTTTCTAGAGTAGTCATCTCTGCCTTTAAGGAATATATACATAAATTCTTAGAAGTGTATTTTGATGATTGGACTATATTTGGGCTGCTAAAAGACCATATAACTAGTTTAAGAATTATGATGGATAAATGTAGACAACACCATATTTCCTTAAACTTGAAGACATGCATATTTTGTGCACCATTTGGAATTCTGCTAGGTCACATTGTATGTAAACAAGGATTGATGATGGATCCTGTGAAGATAGCTATTATTGTGAACCTGCCACCTCCAACGTCTGTTAAAGAACTTCGCACTACGCTTGGTCATACTGGATATTACAGGAAATTTATTAAAGGGTATGCTCAGATTACTGCTCCGATGGAAAAGCAGTTGAAGAAAGATATTAAGTTCGAATGGACCCCTGAGTGTCAAGCCAGTTTGGATATTTTGAAGGAAAGGATGGTAACTGCCCCTATCTTAGTATTCCCGACTGGAATAAGGAATTTTATGTGCATGTCGATGCATCCTCCATTGCTATGGGTATAGTATTGGCCCAATCAGGTGATGGTAATATTGATCACCCCATTTCTTTTGCAAGTAGGAAATTGTCCACCGCAGAGAAAAATTATACTACAACAGAACGTGAAGGTCTTGCTATGGTTTATGCATTGCAGAAGTTTGGACATTACCTGTTAGGATCTCATTTTAAGATGTTTACTGACCATTCTTCTTTGAAGTATTTGGTTAACAAACCTGTGCTAAGTGGAAGGATATGTAGATGGCTGATTCTATTTCAGGAGTATGATTTTGAGATCATAGTCAAACCAGGAAGATTGAATCTAGGTCCTGACCACTTGTCAAGGCTCGAGTTGGGAGAAGACCCTACCAGCTTGGATGAAGGTCTTCCTGATGCCCAGTTGTTTGCCATCTAGATGGTTGATGAATATTTTCAGGATATTGTCCAGTATTTGTCTACAGGTTTTCCACCCGCCGAGATGACAACACAACAGAAGAAGCAGTTGGTGGTTCGCGCAGCTGACTTTACCTTAATAGCAGGACAATTATATAAGATGGGATCAGATGAAATACTGCGCAGATGTGTCCTAGAGCATGAAAATCCATTAATATTGGCTGAGCCACATTCTGGGGCAGCAGGAGGTCATTACGCAGGAAAAGCTACAGCACAGAAGATTCTGACAGCCGGATTGTGGTGGCCCACAATTCACAAGGATGCAAAAGAATATTGTCACAGCTGCGACATCTGTCAAAGGACGGGAAAACCATCCAGGAGGGATGAGATGCCTCTAGTTCCATAGGTAACTTTACAACCCTTTGACAAATAGGCTATTGATTTTGTCAGACCTATCAATCCCCCCGCGAAGAAGTCAGGAGCAAGATACATTATTACAGCAACAGATTACCTCACCCGTTGGGCCAAAGCTCAACCAGTGAAGAATTATAGTGCTGCTATAGCTGCAAAGTTCATTTTAGATAACATCTTGTCTAGATTTGGGTGTCCTAGAATCCTTATGAGTGATCGGGGCTCACATTTTCTAAATAAGACTATTGAAGTATTGACTGAATAATTTAAGGTATATCATCAGAAGAGTACTACCTATCATCCACAAGCTAATGGAACTGTCAAAGCTTTTAATAAGATCCTTGAACAGGCTCTGACGAAGGTTTGCAACGTTAACAGAAATGACTGGGATCTTAGAATTCCAGCAGTACTCTGGGCTTATAGGACTACCTGCAAGAAATTGACAGGTCATACACCTTTTAGGCTGGTCTATGGGCAAGAAACAGTCATGCCCATGGAATATATTGTTCCTAGCCTTCGAATATCTGCTTTCACAGAGATGGATGACCCATCGATAATAACAGAAAGGCTGACAAAGATACTAGAACTTGAAGAGGACAAATTTATTGCAGGGTTCCAGCAGCAAGTGCAGAAAGCTCGAGAAAAATCATGGCATGATAGACACATCAAGAAGAAGCAGTTCCAGCAGGGTGATCTTGTGCTCTTATATGACAACAAATTCATGAAGTTCCCGGGTAATTTCAAGACACATTGGAAAGGTCCATATATAGTGCAGAAAGTTACTGATGGTGGTGCATTCCAGTTGGCTAAGTTGAATGGAGAAATTTTACCTTCTATGGTAAACGACAGTCGTTTAAAGAAGTATAGGGACAAGCCGGGACCTCCTAATCAGAAGTAATACCAGGAAGGAAAGTCTAAGTACCAAGAATAGTTGAAATTGGGTGCTAGACTATAGTGAAGTTGTCCTCAAAGTTATGACGTGTGGAAGGCTGGAAAATTTTGAAGGTTCATATTATGTCGAGGGTTCTTATCAAGGCGAAGCTGGAGTTAGTAGTTATGTCGAAGATTAAAGGTGTGTTACAGTTTAAAATATGATGGATGGGACAAACCAGACTTGGCGGCACCGGCACGAGAACTGCCTTAACTGCCTGTAATAATGAGATTCTGGGAAAATATTGCACCGTGTGGACAGGATCTCTACCACTCCACCAGATTTGGCGTCATTAATGCACCATGATAACAGATTTGTTGTGGGATTCTGTAAGCATCACAAAAAACATACCTTTGTAAAAATTCACGTGCGCTACAACGCATAGTTGTGTTCTCTTGTTGCGCAAATTTCAGATAAGTCTCAGCAAACCAATCACCGATTTTCATCACAGAGGCCCTCCAAAACATAGCCCTCGAGGTACGACGTAAACCCCTCTTGAGCAGATACTGAGTTCAACCGGCAACGGAACCAATTTGTTGGGAAATAGGGCAGACCTGGGTTTAATCCTTTTATGTCGCACCAACAAAAGACCCACAGTGTTGGCCCTTTCGGCAACAACCTGCGCGTAGGTTGCAGTCTCACCCGAAACAGCTATGGGGTGCCGCAAAAATCAGGTTTCTGCAAGCAGAGAGGGATATTACTGTACCTTATCCTTTAATAAACTTATTAATCAATAATTACACAGCTTATCATTCACTCATATACAACTTCGCAGATAGATAAACAACCGTGACTTGCTTAACCCACTACAAGGAATTCACAGCGAAGCTTGTTATTAGTAGTGATATAATCTATCAAATGTATACAGTTATTAATTCATAAAAGACAACAGAAAGAAAAACAACACAAGAAACCACAACACCAGATATAACGTGGTTCACCCCCAGTGTAGGGGCTACGTCCACAAAACTGTGTTTTATTCAACTTGCTACAAAACCACAGTTTGATATGTGCACACAGCTGCAGATCCCTTCCATCCTTACAAGACATGCACACAGCAGCAGGCCTCTGCGCACACAGCTGCAAATCTTTCCTTAATCTTCTTACAAAAACCCTCTGCGCACACAGCTGCAGAGGTCGTCCACGCACACAGCTGGGACTTAACCTTTCCTTACACAATCAGCCTTAGCTTCGCCTTTCTTTCTTTACATCAAAAAGCCTAACTTTTCTTATTTACAAAAATGCCTATTTATACATCGCGCTATTACAAAACCATGGCTTCAAACCATGGGCACCCAAAAACCCTAAACCCTGGATTTAAACCATGGGTTTATTACAAAAATGGGCTTTGACTTACCCCGACACCCCTAAGACTATTTTGACCCGTAACTCCACTTACAAACTTTCTCAACAACCGCGAAGTTACCAAAACTAATGATCCTTAGAGTACGTGTCCCAACAGGCCCCTAAGACTCACCAGTGGCCCGTCCCGGGACACTCAACGACGTCTCTGGTGGGAGAATCTTCTACGTGAGGGTCTGGAAGCGACTGGTGAGGTTGTGTAGTATGTCGTCAGCTGCGTTCTCCTTTTCCACCAGCTCTTGTAACACTAAGGATGATTCTGTGGTAGCCCGTTCCTGTGCAAAAGTGTCGTAGGTCTTCAAAAGTTTGAGCTGGCTCTCTGCAGTATTACTCAATTCCAATGCTTTATCAACCAGTATTTTTGGATTTTAAGCCTCGGTAGAATCATGGTTTGAGCTTCGTGACAACAAGCACCCTCGGCACAATATTACCCTTCGACCCATCCTGGGAATGTCGGCGACAGGACTGTTACGTTTGATGGACTGGCTTCTTGGTTCCGCCCCTTGGTTTGGTATTCAATTCCGTGTCGGAGCTTGGCCTCCATATACCAATTTTTTTCTATAGGTTCCAAGGTGTGCACGAACTTATGCACCCACTCCTCGTGAGGTATGTTTTCCCATGCGGCATAACATTGTCTCAAATGTTCCTGAGGGCTATTCTGCCCATTGAACTTACTTCGCACCTCTTGGAATTGGTTTATGAATCTGAGGCACAGGAATTTCTGGCAGGCTCCCCAACTAGGAGTAGACTTTTTGTGATCGGTCCACCATGCTGCTGTAGCTCCTAATGCTGTCTCCAGAGTCTGCATTCTTTCTGACTTAGGTACTTGTTCTGAGAAATGTGCAATAAATTCTCCAGGGTCTGTCAACCCAACTTTTGTAGGCAACTCTCTGGGCTGTGCACTAAGGTATCTAAGAGACTTAGTGATTTGCGTGCACCTATGGCCATGTAGCTCGTACAGTCGATTCTGCCAATTCTCTAGACCATCGTCTGAATCAAACATGCAGGAGCTATCACATTGCTAATCTATTACGCCATCGGCATCAGGCTCGACATAATCTTCTTCCTTGGCTGTAATGTTGTAGATGTGGTATAGAGTATCCTGCTCCCCTTCGTCTCTGATCGGTTCTGTATATCGTTCTCCTTGGGATGGGTCGAGGGGTATGATAACTGGCAGACCATTTCCTTCAAAGGTCATCTATCTCCTCTTAAGGTTGATGATTGCAGCATTTGCCATGGCCCACTCGATTCCCAACAGGGATGGATAAGGGTTGCTGTCGTCAGTGATCTCAATAACTTCAAAATCTGCTAGAGTGCTTACCCCATCAATATCTATTGGAACACTAAGAAGTCTCCCTAGGGGCACAATCCTTTGCTGGTTAGCTAATCTCAGTTGTATAGGTGACCAAGCCAGGGAAGGTTTTCCCATTTGTCCCCAGGTCTGCTTGGGTAGGACATTAACTTCTGATCCAAGATCCAAAATGACATGAGTCATATCATATTCCCCTATCTGAAAATTCAATCTCATTTCCCTCCCCGTTCTTTGGACACGACTAACAGTTTTCTCCTGATCAATTCCTCTCTGAGGGTCTGTGACAGCAAGAAATTTTTGTAGCTCTTTTAAAGCATTCTGATTCCTCAAGAGTTTCATACAACTCTGTAAAAATGAGGAGAGTGTACTTACTTTATCCGTCGAAGCATCTTGTGGCTGCGAGGCCTGCTGAGGTTGCCGCGCAGGTACTGCTGCTGTGTGAGGGTCAACAATATCGCACTGGGCCGCCTTGACTGGTGCTTGGTCTTTTGCAGTGTCAAGTGCTGGGACATTCTTGGAGGCCTTACGCATGCACACCTTGACAGGTTGTTTCTGCGTATTCTGAATGTGCGTCACAGCTCCACTCCGGGTGACCACATTGATGGCTACGGCAGGTCTTTGCTCAACGAAAATCAACTGAATATTCTGGGTAGGTCCACTATTGTTTTCCTGAATCTTTGCTCTGAGCTGGGGGCACTGTTCAATCATGTGGTCTACTGCGCAACAATACCGATAGGTTGTGGTGGGGTTCCAACAGTTACGAGCAAAATGGCCAACTTGGTTACAATTGTAACACACAACCTGGCCTCTACCTCTTCCGGTCATACCACCATGGCCGTGACCTCCAAAGGCACCTCTTCCAGAGGCATCGCCACGGTAACCATAGCCGTCATTATTCTGGGCTTCATTTTGCACTCGGTAGGTGTCAGAGATGTGCTCTCTCATGAGGTCACAGCTACGACACTCCTCTTCATTATGCCCTACTGACTTACAGAACTTGCAGTAGGGGTTCTTGGGAACTTGAACATATCACTGAAGAAGATGGCAGTTCTCAGGGCGATGTTGGCCATTGGTTTGACAAATCTCACAATACAGAACACCGGGATTGAATGGGTTTGGCGCACCCGTATTTAGGTAAGTTCTGACCACGGGGCACTGGTCCCTATCGTGACCTTCTGTCCGACATTGCGTACACTAGACCTCCTCTCGACTGGTTTTAGCTTTCTTCATATCGCGAAGCTCCAGGTCCATTGCTGCTAGCTATGCTTGGATTTGAGCAATACCGGAATCGTCTCCAACGGGGGTGGTTTCTAGCTTCATTGCAATTTCCAGAGCCTCTTGCTGGTCAGCAACCTTCTGTTGCATGAGCGGAGTTTTGATATGTGGTAATAATGCTGCGATAAACCATTCCTTGTGTTGCGCAGGACTAATGGTAAAGATGACTTGGTCTAGGAGAACTTTGAATCTCTGGTCAAAGTCCCACATGGATTCGCCCCGCCGCTGTTGAATCTCTTTTAGTTTAGTGATGCTCTGCGATTCTGATTTAGGCTTCTTAAATTGTTTGGTTATGGCTGCCTTAATATCATCTGAAGTAGGGTTCTGAGTACTGGAGAATTTCATGAACCAGGTCAAAGCCCGGTCCCGGAAAGAAGTAATGAGCTGCGTGGTTCTCACATACAGGTCTGTAATATTCTTCGTGTTCCATACTGCTTCACATAAAAACCAAAACTGTTCGGGGTCTTCTGATCCCATGCCTTTGAAGATGGGTAGCTTAATGTCATCAGCTAGGTGGGCCATGGCAGTTCTGGGAGGGGGACAAGACGTTGATGGGGAGGGATTGACGGGGACAGACTGGCCTGTGGATGGAATACTTGGACTTGGTTGACTGTCAGACTACGACGGAATTTCAGGGGTAACAGAGCTTCGCTGCAGAGTGACCGGAGGTTTTCCAACCGAAGGGTTTTCTTCAGAGTCTAACTCTTCGGGATTTACAGGGGAAGACGCGGTAGCTTGACCTAAGGAATAGGAGTCAAAATCTCTTTTGTACCTTTTTCCACTTCGCAGCAAACCACTTTGCTCGTCGAAGGTATTATCGCTTGCAAACATATGTTAGTACTACTGAGCTAGCAGTCTGATTCAAACAACAATATACCCTTTTCAGCCAATAGTATTTTAATCCGCAAGCTTAATGAATTCAAAAACTTACCACGGGGGCCTTTGAAGAGTTGTCGTTCAGCTTCGTTGAAGGAGGTACTTGTGTCAATGGAAAAATCTGTCACGAAGGCTTCCAATGTTCGTGTCGTCCAGAAATCAACAGTGCGGGATACCTCGTTGTTCACGTGTTGCACAAGATTGACCCTTGTGGGGGTCCACGTGGGAACCCGTCGAGCTTGGAAGTTCGTCCTTCTCTCTGTTAACCTAGACAACCACTTGTGCAACTCTATGTGGATACTACCAAAGAAAATTTCATAAGCATCACAAAAAACATATCTTTGTAAAAATTCATGTGCGCTACAACGCGGAGTTGTGTTCTCTTGTTGCGCGAATTTCAGATAAGTCTCAGCAAACCAATCACCGATTTCCGTCACAGAGGGCCTCCAGAACATAGCCCTCGAGGTACGACGTAAACCCCTCTTGAGCAGATACTAAGTTCAACCGGCAACAGAACCAATTTGTTGGGCAATAGGGAAGACCCAGGTTTAATCCTTTTATGTCGCACCAACAAAAGACCCACAGTGTTGGCCCTTTCGGCAACAACCTGCGCGCAGGTTGCAGTCTCACCCAAAACAGCTATGGGGTGCCGCAGAATCAGGTTTCTGCAAGCAGAGAGGGATATTACTGTACCTTAGCCTTTAATAAACTTATTAATCAATAATTACACAGCTTATCATTCACTCATATACAACTTCGCAGATAGATAAACAACCGTGACTTGCTTAACCCACTACAGGGAATTCACAGCGAAGCTTGTTATTAGCAGTGATCTAATCTATCAAATGTATACAATTATTAATGCATAAAAGACAACAGAAAGAGAAACAACACAAGAAACCACAACACCAGATATAACGTGGTTCACCCCCAGTGTAGGGGGTACATCCACAAAGCTGTGTTTTATTCAACTTGCTACAAAACCACAGTTTGATCTGCGCACACAGCCGCAGATCCCTTCCGTCCTTATAAGCCGCGCACACAGCAGCAGGCCTCTACGCACACAGCTGCAGATCTTTCCTTAATCTTCTTACAAAAACCCTCTGCGCACACAGCTGCAGAGGTCGTCCACGCACACAGCTAGGACTTAACCTTTCCTTACACTATCAGCCTTAGCTTCGCCTTTCTTTCTTTACATAAAAAAGCCTAACTTTTCTTATTTACAAAAATGCCTATTTATACATCGCGCTATTACAAAACCATGGCTTCAAACCATGGGCACCCAAAAACCCTAAACCCTAGATTTAAACCACGGGTTTATTACAAAAAGGGGCTTTAACTTACCCCGACACCCCTAAGACTATTTTGACCCGTAAATCCGCTTACAAACTTCCTCAACAACCGCGGAGTTACCAAAACTAATGATCCTTAGAGTACGCGTCCCAACAGATTTTATGAAGAAAAGGAGCAAGCCGCAAACAACTGCATGTAGGGTTTTAGCAAGCAACACACCAGGTTTCGTCAATGAGAGTCCACCACCAGAAAAGCAGCAGAGTGTCCCGGGACGGGCCACTAGTGAGCCTTAGGGGCCTATTGGGGCGCGCACCCCAACGGTCCTTAAGGAGGGTAACTCCGTGGGGTTTTGGAATTTGTAAGCGGAGTTACGACTCAAAATAGTCTTAGGGGTGTCGGGGTTGGGTAAAAGTCCTCCGTTTGTAATAAACCCATGGTTTAAGTCCAGGGTTTAGGGTTCGGGGTGCCCATGGTTTAAGACCATGGTTTTGTAATATGTGCACTATAAATAAGCACTTTTGTAAAGAAGTAAGGTTAGGCTTTTTGTGAAAGAGGAATTAAGGCGAAGCTAAGGCTATTTTGTAAGAGAAGGTTTAGTCCCAGTTGTGTGCGTGGATGACCTCTGCAGCTATGTGCGCAGAGGGTTTTGTATAGTGATTAGAAGATCTGGAGCTGTGTGCGTAGAGGCCTGCAGCTGTGTGCACGGATTTAAGGACTTGGAAGGATCTGCTGCTGAGTGCGTAGATAAAAAATGTGCCTTGTAAAGAAGTTGAATAAAGCGCAGTACTGTGGACGTAACCCCTACTCTAGGGGTGAACCACGTTATATCTGGTGTTGTGGTTCTTTTGTGTTGTGTTTTGTTATGTTCTTCCATGCATTAATATTTATATATCTGATAAGTAAATATCACTGCTAGATAATAACTTCGCTGTGAATTCCTAGTAAAGGGCTGCACAAGGCACTGCTTGTTTATCTAACCGCGAAGCTAAATAAGTGAATGTTAAGCTTTGTGATTTATATTTATAATCTGTTAAAAGCTAAAGGTACAGTAATATCCCTCTTATGCTTGCAGAAACCTGGTTCTGCGGCACCCCATAGCTGTTTCGGGTGAGACTGCAACCTGTTCGCGGGTTGTTGCCGAAAGGGCCAACACTGTGGGCCTTTTGTTGGTGCGAAGTTAAAGGTATAAAACCCGGGTCTACCCTATTGCCCAACATGTTCCATTTATGTACACAAATTCTAGATCTTTGAAGACTCATCATCATTGTATATTGTGGATTCGATCCACCTTTGTAATATACATGGTCTTGTACCCATATCATATGATGTACTCAAATATTGTAAAGGAGCTGGTGTTCCAGTATATTGAACATAGCAACCTCAGATATGACTTTGTATATGACATTATTATGTATTTGTTTCAGGTACTACCTCTACTCCATTGGATTTCTGAGTTCTACAAAGATAAATATTATAATGTATTTCAGCCATCGCTTCCTTCTGACCTCACACATTAGGGGGCATCTGTTATCAACCCAAATGGCAAATCTCCGTCCGAGTGCCGAAATATCCTATGTTGGCGCACAAAAGGACATTTATGGATTGAAGGATGCATAAAACACTATAGATGGGCATGTTATGAAATACATTCACTATCCATCTAGTTTGCCATTTTTACCTTTTAATATGTCAATTGCTGTATGCGACAATGCCTATAAGCAACCCGTGTACATACGTGACTTTTCCTACAGCATGTCACGTACTGTACATGAGTATTTGTCATTACAACCCGCGTATAGATTTCTACGTGGGTTTGCCTTAGAGCAACTCGTATGTCATACTTAGGTTGCGAGTATCAATACTCATGTATGCTTTCCTTTGAAATTAAAAATAATAAACCACGAGTATTTGAGATTTGTTAACCCCTAAACCATAACCATCTTAACTGTCTCAACCTCCTCGACCCTTGAAACTGCCTTATTTCACTAAGTATAAATAAAGGCCTTGGGGAGGGTATTAATCAATCATACTTGGAGAGAAAAGTTATGCTGGTGGTATCTATTCAGAAGTTTTTGGAGCAACAGAACTCAAAATCCTTTTGTTGCAGAGGAGTCCTTGTTTCAGGTGTTGGGTTGTAACATTAACTCATTTACTATTGTTAATAAAGAGAATCCTTATTCCAAATGTGTTTTGAATGTCTTTCACGTATCATGGTTTGATGAATATTTATGATTAAGCACTCTATATAGTGTTTATCTAACCTGTCCTATATACATGTATAAGCTTGCACTTGGAGGATTTGCTCTTTACAGGTGAAGGAGAAACATCCCTGAAAGTTTTGGAGGAGAAGACAAAGCTTGGATCAACTGTCGTGAATTGGGTGAGTCCATCCTATCTTCCTGTTTCCCTTTTGTACTTTAAATTTGATTGCTTGAAAGTTTTAAGAGTACGTTTGTAACCCCATACCTTTGGTTATAAGGTGTTTATTCCTGAACAACAACGTGGATGCCCTTGATGGGTCAGTGGGTTCGGTGTTAGTTCGATACTGATTTCGTCTGGTTTGTAAATCGACCTCTTTGGTTGTCAAGGCTAGTAGGTGGTGAAAACCTGTTTTTGCTGTCGGAGGTGCAACTGGGGCGGTGGGATTGGGTTGGGGAGTAGGTGCAGTTTCTACCAGTCCTTGGACTAGTAATGGGTTTTGGAGCACCATGGGTGGAGGTCCTGGTGGTGCCGGGTTGGGTTGAACTGGGGCTGCCGTATTGGTAGCATGTTGAACTTCATCATGAATGGCCTGCTTAGTGTGACCCATGAAGGGGCATTCATGTGTATAGTGCCCGTAGACCTCACATAGTTTGCACAGTTGATTCGTGCATAACGGAGTGTTACGTCTAGGTTGGTTTGGTTGTTGAGGGTTTTGAGCTGGCCAGTTCACCTCAGTGTTGTTGGGAGGATTTGGTTGTTGACCGCCTCCTTGTGGTTGATTGTTGGCTTGATTCCTTACTCGGTTGTTTCTAGCTTTCCCTTGTTGGTTATTAGCGGCTGGTTGGTGTTATGAAGAGAAATTCCTATGGCTTGGGGTGCCACAATAGATAGCTTGACTCCAGAAATCAATCCTTTCCAATATGCAAGAGAAATCAAATATCTAACACTAAAGGATCAAACCTCGTACCTTATTCTAGATAGTTGAAGTAGATCCCCGTTGAGCTTTCCAACTTCAGCTTGAATTGATGAATCACTTCCTCAACAACAAGTAAATAAGACAAGCATACTATATATATTGGTATTAGATCTACTCTAGCATATATAATCAACAACGTATAAGCATTTGAAATCATCCATGGATAAAATATTCATTCAAACATACATTATTGGATAGGAAAATATATTTTTATTAATATAAAATCAGAGATTACAATGAATACAACCTCTGCCGACACGTCTACGAATCGGAGAAACTAAATCCCCCACTTGGGCCTCCACCACCTCAATCCTCCATCTCTCGATAGCAAGCTCACAAGCAAAAGCCAAGGTTGGGAAGAACACCAAAGTGCTCCAAGGGACAAAGGGATGCAGACTCAAGCACAAGTTTTCGAAACAATAGACTATAGTTTCTTTGCTCTCAATTCTCTTATGCCTTCAATGTATCCAAAGGGTTCCTTATATAGCTTTTGAATGGGCTAATGAAAGGTTGAATCCGAGTGATCTCAAGGCATATGGAAGGCTAGGAGACAAGTGAGTCGAATCCATGTCAAGGAAAACTCCAAAAGGATTTGGATTTTTGTACACATCCCAATGTACGTGGTTTTAGAGGTCAAACCCGCGTATATACACGATAAGGGGTTTAAAAGTCGTGTATAGCAATTTTCACATGTTTTTAGGGATGGTCTAGGAAACATTAAAGGACAAAAAATGGTCCAAGGGGTCTAAGGAGTCTGTAGAGGGACAGGGGAAGGCCATACAAGTGTGATTCACCTGTTGTGGTAAAATCAGCTATAACAGATGCCCCCTAATGTGTGAGGTTAGAGGGGTCATACGATGGCCGAGATACATTATAAGTCCATCCCAGAAGTGGAGTGATGAAGAATCCCAAATGGAAGACTAGCTACCCAATCAGCATAGTACAATGATACAACTCTACACATAACTGCAAATACATATATCAGTCCCACATACATAAGAGTACAATGGCCATGAATAGGCATGATAATAAATATGAAAAAGTGGTCATCGCCACGTTCAATATACATAAACTAGAATCTCCATGATGAAGATATACAAAGGATCATGATCTCCATAATGGCTGAAGATATAAAATGGATCAAGATCTCCATAATAGCTGGAAATGTCTGACACATAATGGAATCAAGTCACGAGAGCTGAAATCTCATGAACAATGGCATGATCAAGGAGGTAGCATATAAGAGATGCCACCAATATGGAAGGTCTTCTACACAAACCACTACGAGTACAAGTCCTACAATGTGAATAGAGGTGTCGAGGTCAAACATAGTAGTCCATCGTTTGATTACCGGTCATTGATGTATACCGTTAACATAAGCGAGATCACCCACCGATAATGATAATGGGAATCAAGGTACTAGAGTGCAAATTAACAAGTGTTAATAAATGTGTTGAGGTCAAACACTTGAGAGGATCCATCGATCAGGGGACATTGATGTATTCCCAAAAACTGTTGATGGCGAGAGAACTTGCCACTGATGACTGCAAGTCTCAAGGCATTCAAAAATGACTCTAGATTCAAATCCCAGAATAAATGATCCGAATTTGATGGGATGAAATCCACTAGAAGGAGGGCATTAAGCCATCCCCCATCATCCAACATGAGGTACTCAGCAAAGCTGTATAATGTGGAAGGAATCGATCATAAGGTGCACGAACCAGTAACTGTACCAGGAATGGCCAACATGCAAAGTCAAGATAAATGAGGAATGGCCGACTCAAGTTTCAACTTCCTTAAAGAAAGAGCATAATGGAAAATGGTGACTAAATAAAGGAAGCATAGACTCGATATACAAAACTGGGACATCTCTGCGACATAGGAGGCATCGATAGAGTCTCCACGGGGACTGGAAGCTTAACCAGTCGATGGAGATAAACTCAGATAAACGACTACAACTCCTAAAGTCAAAATACAAACCCAACCAATGGATGTGATATACCGTGCTCTATTCGAAGGTGACACAACTCGACAGCTGCCAAAAGATAACATCTTTCCTTGTTTGGATTTTTGGTTTTTTAGAAAATAGTCACGTATGCGTCCGCGCTCAATGATTTTTAAGTGTTCTAATAGATCAAACTTAGATTTTATGTGCAAGATGGTCCTAGAATGGAGAGAACATGAACATGGTGATATAGAAGAGGCAGTAAGGGTAGATCTAATGGCTCAACAAGCGTTACGTGCATGCAAGCTTTATAAGTTTTGGTGTCTTGGTGGCTTAAGATCCAAACCAAGACTGTTGTAGATGTTAGTGGACTCCTGGGATCTAGACTTAGAGTCATTCCAGATAGACGGGATGTCCCTCGCCATAGAAGTGGAAGACATATATTTTATTATTGGACCTTCCCGACGGGTGGAAGTGGTGAACCTACGCTCTTGTGGGTGCAGAGGTGGCCTGACTATAGATAAGTACATTGCAGTGTACTTCTATCCAGACATGGAGAAGGTGAGGAGTCAGATCCCAACTAACTCCATATAGGTGCTGGGCTTAAAGGCCATCCTACTGACACTGGGTAGGATAGTAGGCTTAGCTTCATTCCACCAGGCCTCACGACCTCTGATTTTCTATGCAGTGGAGTGCATGAGACCCACTGTGTATGATTGGAGCACTGCGCTACTGGGCAACATGAAACACCAGCTCAGTGAGTGCAAGATGGGCAGAGTGCAAAACTTCGGTTTTAGCAAATTACTGAGCATGTTTTTCTTTGAGCTTGTTCTGGGATTGAGCCCTAGAGTTGAAGTTCCTCTACACGGGGTTCGAGATCCAGCCCAATGATGTTGGGTGGATGTGATGTGCAGACTGGGTGGAGGTAGGGTGTCCAACCCCTATCCAACTGATTTCTTTCCATGGTGGTGACGATAGATAGTTGCAATTGATGACTACCCCTATGCGGGGATAGATTTTTGGGGAGACCCAGACATGTCGCTACCACTAGGATCAGCATACGGTGACATTGGTAATGAATCTCGACCCTCTTTTTAAAATTTTTGAATTATTTCATTTTTTTTGTGTTTCCTGATTATGTGGAATCAAAAGACATGTTTTTGGATGACAATACATAGTGACATCTACCATATTCATGCAGATGTGGGACCATGGCAGCCTGAAGGCTTCCCTCATCATAGACGGAGGGGAAGAGGAGACGATATCATGGGTGTGGATGCGGAGTGGATGCTCCAAAGCATTCATACCAATTTCGTGAGACTGACACACAGAGAACCCATGGCGCAAGTCGAGAACTTTCTTGAGGCCATGTAGCGCTAGGTGGTGGGTGTACGATGAGCATGGGTGTGGCTATTTCAATGGCTATTTAGATCTGTAGTGACGTTCCACGATCATAACCCCCGTCTTCCTCCACAGGCTTAGATACCTTGGAGTGATACATTTTGTACTATCGTGTATTTATATTTTGGTGGCTTGAGAGCCCCATTTTTGTATTATGACACTATGTATTACCACATTTTGGATGTTTATAAAAACTTTTATGATGATCGATTTATTTATTTACATTTGTAAAAATTTATGTTTGTGATGAGCTTATTGTGTATGAAACAAATTCCAATCTAACACGTAGTTAGCATATGAGTCAGCAACTTGATTATTAATTCTTGGAACATGTATGTATGTTATATTGTCAAATTGCTGTTCTAACAATCTCACACATAAGAATCTTCCTAATATTGTCGGATCTCTAACATGGTAGAAATCATTAAGCTGTGACACTACTAACTCTGAATCAAGTCGTACCTCAAGAGAGAGAACACCATGTGAAATGACATCCCATAGAAGTTCAATAACGACACTATACTCAACAACATTGTTTGAAGATGGCCGTAAACATACACTTCTTGAAGATAATACTTGACCCACAGGATTATAAATCACCCAAGAAGAAGAGGCTGAGTGTTAAGTGTGACCGCTCGCACCATCCACGAATCCTATGAAGGTGGAAGATTCCATTGACATCTTCCAAAAAAATGGAAACTAATCACAAACTCGATCACCATAAGAAAAAGACCTACCTATGCAAATTTGTATCATAATATACAATAACCAGCCTTGGATGAAAATCATGCATAGTACTTTTTGAGATAGAGCCCATTTCTAGGCTCCACCAAGGCTGTTCCCTCATAATCCACTAACTCATAAGCACCCTTCTCTAACACACATTTAATGACGTAAGGACCACACCACATGGGGTTAAAATTTATTTCCCCCAAGGGTTCTTTCGGTTGATCCCACAAAAGGACCAAGTCTCCCTCACTAAACCTCCTTGGATGGATATACTTATCGTACTGGACCTTAACGCGACGCTTATTCACTTCTAGAGCCACCAAGGCATCTCGGCACTGCTCATCAAGTTGGTCTAGGTGGACCAAATGCTCCTCTAACGGGGAAGTGTCTAGTAAGAGCTCTATGGCTAGCTTCAATGAAGGAATCTTGCACTCAACCGGAAATACCAACTCCACTCCATGTACAAGCTGATATGGAGAAAAACTCGTGGCAGTCTTAACTATGGTTCTATAAGCCCACAAAGCAGGATATAACATGATGTGCCAATTTGTCTTACTTTGTGGGATGGTTTGTTGGAGAATGGATTTGAGTGATTTGTTCACTGCTTCTACCTGTCCATTTGATTGAGGGTAGTAAGAGGAGGAACGCTCTTGCTTATATCCTAACTTTGATGCCAACTCTTCCATCATATGATTCTAAAAGTGCGATCCATGGTCAGTGACAATCTCTTTCAGAATACCAAACCGAGCAATAATCTGGTTGAATACGAAGTGTGTGGCTATCTCACCGTCGAATTTAGCTGTAGGCATAGGCTCAGCCCATTTGATGAAGAAGTCAATAGCCATTATGATATGATGATGCCCCCCAGTTGAAGCTGGGTTGCAATCCATAAAATCAAGCCCCCATTTAGTGAAGGGACTGGTGGTGATGATGGGATGTAACGGGTTAGGTCGTGAGCGCATATTTCATGTGAACACCTGGAAAGGGTGGCACTTCTTGACCGCATCTACATAATATTTAAAGAACGATGGCCAGAAATAACCCGCTCTTAAGATTTTTTGGGCTGTAGAAAGCCCAGATAAATGACCACCACATGCCCCTCCATGGCAATCATTCAGCACAAGCTCAGCCTCCTCGTGAGTTAAACAACGACGTAAAATGGAATCTACCCCATGGTGGTACAAAGTGTTATCCACTATGAGGTAATTCTTGGATACATGACATAATCGTCGTCGTTCATCCCATGAGAGGTGAGTAGGGACCGTCAATGTTTGTAAATATATAATAATATTCCCATACCATGGGTCTAAAGTCGATATTAAGAAGATTTTCTCATCTATAAACGTATCTTCACAAACCAACTCCTCGGATTCACTTGGGAAATCCGATATAAGCTCCGCAAAAATTAATGATTTCTTTGATTTTGCCGAAACAAACTCGAGATCAAATTCTTGCAAGATGAAAATCCATTTATTATACTTTCCCCCAATCATCCTTCGAGTGAGGATGAATTGAAACAGATTGACATGGGCTACAACCAAGGTTGGGCGAAGGAGAATATAATTTCTCAACCGTTGAACCGCATGTATAGTAGCTAAGGCAAGCTTCTCAACATGGGAATAATGGATCTCCACGTCAATAAGATTCCGGCTCAGATAGTATATGACATGCTCTTGGAGCTCCTCATCTTCTTGAACCAAAACCATACAAATCATCTCTATGGACAGGGCCACATAAATTAGAAAATCACGGCTATAGTCTGGGGGACTAATCACCAGGGCTGATGCTAGGGCTTGCTTGAGCGCATCAAAGGACTCCTGGGCTCGCTCGTCCCAACAAAAGGTGGTGTCCTTCTTCAAAAGATGCATAAAGCGTCTAGTCAAATTGGAAAAATTGACAACGAATCTTTGTATGAAGTTTTCCATGCCTTGAAAAAATTGAAGATGTCTAATGTTTTTCGGGGGAGACAACTGAAGTATTGCCTCAACCTTCAAAGGGTCAACTCTTATACCCTCTTTGGAAATAGTGAATCCTAATAAGTGACTAGACTTCACACAAAATATGCACTTGTGAGGATTTAACTTGACCAAATAATGGTGGCACCTTTCGAATACTAATTTCAAATGATAGGAATGACGCGTTTCTCATACGAGAATGAGCAGCAAGGTCATCCAAAAACACTTCGATAATCGATTTGAGATCATGAAAAATCAATGTCATAGCCCACTGAAAAGTAGCTCCGGTGTTCTTAAGGCGAAAAGGCATTTTTCGATATGCACAGGTTCCCCAAGGACAAATAAATGCAGTCTTATGTTGGTCCTCGAGTTTATTTTGTATCTAATTGTATCCGGAAAAGCCATCCATAAAATAAAATACCTCACTACCCGCACATTCATCCAAAATTTGATCTATAAATGGTATGGGGAAATTATCTTTAGGATAGGCACAATTCAAGTCACAGAAATCAGTACATATGTGGATCCCTGCCTTCTTCTTATCAACCGAAATGGGGTTTGAAACCCACTCCATCAAGGGAACGAGATAGATAAAACTGGCTTTCAACAGTTTCTCTATCTTTTCCTTAATCGCGGGTGCTTTCCTAGGATTTACTGCACACAAGCATTGTTGAATAGGCTTAGAATTGGGATAAGTTTTAATCTTGTGTTCAACAATGCGAGGGTCGATACCTGGCGTTTCATCATAAGACCAAGCAAAGATATCACGAAATTCTTTAAATAGCTCGGTGTATTCTTGAATCTCAGCATGGGAACATTCTTCCCCAATATAGACATTCTCTATCTTGCTAGGATCATGAGAGATATTGATAGGAATGGTAGGAGATATATTCACCATGTTCCCATCAGCCACCAGACTAGGAGAGCTTAATGGAACCATGGGAATACCAATTCTCTCACTAAGAACCTCCCTAAAGTCCTCACACTCCAAGCGTTCAAGATTGGGAAGAAAATAATATCTATGATGCAACTCTTCCCAAGGTGGCTCAACCATTGACATGGCCTCAATAATCGCTTCGTCTGAAGGAAAAATTCTATCAAGGCAGTCATGTGCATGAGAAGACTGAACTACCCATGTAGGAAACACATATGGGTCCTCCTCCTCCATCCGTGAAGAGGAAGGACTAGGCTCTGCAACACACCCAATATTAGCTTGATAAGCTACCATAGTTGCAGGTAATGGCACATCTGTCATGATGGGCTCACTCAAAGTATTCGGTGTAGGAAGAATCCAAGGATCTTCCATATGACTTGTGTGAAAAGACACCGATCTCACAGATGTCGAAGCCTCACCGGAACTATACCCTATCATAAGAACATGTTCAGGGAAACTAAAGCTTCCCATAAGGGATGGATACATGCCCACACCCACACTCCCAGTTGCCGGCTGAGAGTGCTCTACAATTGGGATCAAAGCTCCTGAAGATGTGGTAACCGATGGATTCTTGAATGATGTTTGATCAATTGTAACTATCTTTGTAGTAGATGGAAAGCATAGAATGTGAAATAGTGAAGAAGCTATGGCTTGCATACTATACATCCAATTCCTACCCAGCAAGAGATCATAGTCAAGGGGCGCATCAACCACCTCGACCTCTATCGCAACGGTCTTCCCTCCCAAATGGACCTTAAGGGAAGGAAGGATCCCGTGCAGCCTAAACGATCTCCCATAAAATGCAGTCAACATGGTAGTAGATTTAGACAACTTAGGGGAACCTAAACCCTTCCAACATGATAAGGACATCACAGAAGCAGTAGCGCCTTCATCAATCATAGTGCGCTTGATAGTCATGTTAAGACATTCTACATGAATCAAAAGAGACACATAGTAAGGCAAGCAAGGCTGAAGTCATGCGGTTTCAAATTTAATCATGGAGGAAGAATTATCATCATTCACACCAAGGGTAGAAAGCAAAGCCTTTCTTTACAAAGGACAACTCTGAAGTACTTCTAGTGCAGACATCAGACAAGGAGTGTGGCCCAAATCCTAGACAACAGAATAGTTTTGGGCGGCTTGGGCATTAGGATTGTGCCCTGAACGCTTAAGGATTCCCTTAGGAATTCGAGGTGCAACTTCAGGTTTATCCACAGGTTTTTCAATATGCAAAGGAGTCCCTAGTGGATCAGGTTCCTTTCCTAGGTTGGGTTGTGACAAGCCATAGTCTTTCGCATGGGTCACAACCTTCGTAGCACGCACCATATTAATGCAACCATGACCACTACCCTCTGGTGGATATTGGTCACCACCAGACTGATCATGGGTCCTCGAGTTGATGTTTTGATTGTGAGGCAAAGGGTTATTCAGCACAGCTGGTCCCTGTGCTAAGAATCTCGAGGCTTCATCGATACGAGGGCACAAGCAAGTGAGGTGATCGTCCTTACACAACTTTCAAGGAAACTTAACCTTACGTTTAGATTGCTTGTCCCCCCCAGCATTTCTAGTGTTTTTGTCATTAGTATTAGAATTTTCATTCCTATTCCCACCCTTACCATTTTTCTTACCCTTCTTTTTATTCCTTCCAGGTTGTTGGTTACCCTTCTGGTCTGACGATTGCACCGAAAGCAAACTCGCCATTTGGGTGGGTTGAGATGAAGCCATGGCTTGTCCTGAAGCAGATTGGTTGATTGGCAATTGACTGACCTGTTTCACAACCAAATCCACAGGTTTAGCACTCACACAACCAACAATGCCATCGGCATGTGGTCCAGGTTTAACTTTGGGTTCAAAACTAGAACGCGGAGCATTGGGAATGATCTCATATAACAAACCGGATTGAGCATAAATCAAATCCAGTTCCTGTGCCCTAAAAATGGCTTGTTCCTCATTTTGCACTCCAGATGTAGAAACATCCTTCGCTATATAAGGCAATAATGACTTAAGGAACCATTCGAGGAGGAATTTCGATGGTATAAAGGATTTAATCAACCTCTTTTGTCTACGTCAGTCTTGGATATGGTCCGAGATATGCATGGATTTATCCTACCAAATTTTCGACAAGAGCTCTGTACCAATGTCGTAACGCACTGATAGCTGGAAGTCGTTAAGAAAAGTCATCGCTAGGTCATTTAACAAAGCGAATGCCCCCTAGGTAACTCTATATACCATTTCACAGCAGGCCCTATAAGGGTGCATTGAAACAACCTTAAACAAATCAAATATTGGTGTAAGAAATTTGAAGAGCAACATAGGTGAAAAGTAGTAACATGTTTGCTCAGATCCTCTTCCGGTTTGCCCTCGAATTTGGGTATTTCCGAGGGAGGCTTAGTAGGGATAGTCGGCCAAGCCAGGTCATGAGATACAAGATCGTTTGTCAATCTCGACAAGTCAAGAATATTTAGCATTGTGAGGAAAGGGAGACTAGGATGAGCAGGTCGGTGCACTGCTCCCTGATAGTTTTGATTCACATAGGTTTAATTACCATAACCACCATGGCCTTGACCATAGTGCCCTCCTCCCGTTTGACCCATGTAGGGTGGCATGGAAGCACCATAATGTGCTGTACCTTGACTATTCGGGGCTACAAAGCCGTAATTTGGAGAGTAAGCGATTTGTTGACACTCGTACCCATAAGGTGAAGAACCCTATCCATACTACGTCCCATAATAAGGTCCATAAGTCATTGCATGAGATGCCCCATGAGACACTCTGTAAGTAGGAATATATTCTCTGGAAGTAGGAATATACATTCCGGAAGTAGGAATATAAGCTCCATAAGTAGTAACATGACCTCTATAAGTATGAACACGACCTCTCAAAACAACAGGTGGTACTTGAACCTGAGACAGAACTGGTCGATTAACAACAGTACGGACATGACTCATAGCAACATTCCGGCCCGAAGGACCACGTGAATGAGGGGGAGGGTGAACATTTGAAGAACAAGGAACCGAGGATGAAGGGATCTGTGAAACTATGTACGTGGTGTTCCCTATAGTCACTCGTCTTGGATCTGGTATCCTAATAGGGTGACTAACCCTAGGTCTAGGAGGAATATATGATCTAGCTTCCACCGCCGAGATGGAAGGTGCAATGTGACTTGTGCTCCCAAACCTCTCCACATGCTAAGGAATAGGAGTGCCCCCAGGCATACTGTTAGGCTCAAATTCTGACTCGACATGAAATGCCAAATCATGTGTGGGCATACCAGACATACCATAACTACCATAACTAGCACTTGTGGGTTCATAATAAGTCTCATCTTCCTGCATGCCATACCGACGATGCGTCAATGGGGGATCAACACTAGAGTAAGTAGCTCTATCATTAAAAGTACCTATCTTAGAAATTACAGGACCTAACTTAGTCATATCAGGTGAAGGATCATACGTAGGAGTAAACTTCCCATCTTCCACTTGAATGGGAGAGGGTGGTTCAGGAATACCTTCTTCATGGTCTCCCATCATGTGTGAATCAATGTGCGAAGTAGTCCACCTAGACTGTCTATCTCTCTCTCCCAAAGGAGGAGGAGATGTAGAAGGCAGAAATCTTGCTAAACAATGAGAATGGTGAGGAGCCGCACCCAAATCCACAATGACTCAAAAAATGTAAAAAGACTCTCTAACTATGCAAACCCTAGGCAAGCTAACGTGCACAGAGAATACACCAATAAAATCTAAATCCAAACAAAAGCAATCAAGGGTAGGATAAATGAGCTCCCAAAATGAAGTAGGTATGTCTTGCCTAGGAGAGGCTTGAGACTCCCATACACAACAAGCAGAGGTACGTAACCAATTATTGTGGCCCTCAGCTTCAACACGTAAAGCGACTATGCTATCTAACCCCAACCTGGCCGGCACACCCGCAGAATAACCCCTACAGAGTAACCCCTCAAAATCCTAGGTAAGGAAACTAAGGTCACCTCAATATAATCAATACTCAGGCGAACAGTCGCAGGTGGGATTGATCGTATGGGCAGGGTAGCAAAGCCCAAAACTCTCAAAAGAGCCCCCAGATATGAATACAATCCTGGAAATATCTCCGGTGCTACTTAGTTATGACTAGGGGTCATCCTAATCAATAACTGCTCACACTGCATGGTGGTTAACTCCTTTTGAGAGGAGGATCCCGAGAAACACCAATTATACCAAGGAATTTCACACTCTCACCTAGACAGACACATACATGTTGTTGTTTAGTGGTCTTGGAGAATTTACTTACAATGAACTATTCCAAGACACTAAAACCTAATCTTGTTGGTGAACCCTATCAAATAAAATAATGTAGTTCATTTTATTTAAGCATTGATTTTAATTGGCTTTATTACTCAAAAAAAAAGGTAGATGACCATGCAACCAATGGTGTTATGACACAACATGAAGCAAAATGCACACGTAACAATCAATGCGAATGCATTGTGTCCATGAAAAACAACGTATGCTACTATGTGAAATGCACAATTTTCTTCAAATGATAAATTGAAGCTTTCCTATTTGAAATCTTGACTAATACTTCAAACCAAATCTAGTGCAAATACTATGCAAATGCAAGATGCAATGCATAATGATAATCAAATACTTTTGGACTTTTTGAAATAAAAATGAGATACTAAAGCAAAAGAATGGTTCTACAACCCCTAGACTCTGCAAGCACAATCAAGTAGCACTCAAGAAAAGTACTAAGGTAAAATAAATATAATGCACTAATCCCAAAACAAAAAATCGAAAATGTAATGACAAGAACATTCTTTAAAAAATAAATTTTACGTTAAAAAAAAATGTCTCTGGTCAGAAACAAAGGTGTATACAGACTCTAGCAGTATCAAAGAAGACTCAGCAATCATCAAAATTCACCCAGCAACATACAATCTTCCTCTAGAAGGAAAAACTAAGGGCATACGTGACTGTTTGCAGTAAACCCATGTGTGTATGTGGATATAGTAGTGAAACCCATGTATATACGCAACTATGAGTTAAAAAATGGCGTACAGGAAGAAACGTGCATAAAAATAAAGGAAAAAATACAAGCTGAGACCAACTTCACACCAATCAGACACTACCAGGATAACATGTCCCCAAGCCCGACATAGAAACACAGAAAAAAGAGAAATTCAAAGTCATTGAATGCCAATAGAAACCCCCAAAGGACAACTACTAGGAACTCCCCAGCGGAGTCGCCAATTTTGTTACAGAGAGAAATTCCTATGGCTTGGGGTACCACAACAGATAGCTTGACTCTAGAAATCAATCCTTTCCAACATGCAAGAGAAATCAAATATCTAACACTAAAGGATCAAACCTCGTACCTTATTCCGGATGGTTGAAGTAGATCCCTGTTGAGCTTTCCAACTTCAGCTTGAATTGATGAATCACTTCCTCAACAACAAGTAAACAAG